>JAQQSY010000020.1:234879-266398 GCA_028646535.1 Procyon lotor
CCTTGAGAGCACCGCCCCCAGCACCCCTCCAGACTTGGTACCCCTCCGGACTCAGTACCCCGCCTCACCCATCCTCCCTGCGCTCCAGGGGGAATGCCGAGTAGACCCCCGCAGCACCCAGTGGACTTAGTACTCCTCCAGAGGCAGCACCCCACATGCCCATCCTCCCTGCACTCCTGGGAAGATGCCTTTTAGCAGACCACCCTCAGTACCCCTCTGGACTGAATAACCCATCTTATGCATCCTCCCTGTGCTCCTGGGGCAGTGCCCTTGAGCGTATTAAATCTCCCCAGCACCCTGTACTCAGTACTCCTCTGGACTCAGCACCCTGCCTTACCCATCTTTCTCCTTGAGCTCCTGGGGAGACACCCTTGAGTGGACCACCCTGCAGCACCTGTGTACTCAGTACCTCTTCGGACTCAGCACCCCACTTTACCCAGTCTTCTTCCTGTGCTCCCGGGGAGAGCACAGACCACCCTGCGGCGCCCCACCGTACTCGTCCTTTTTCCGGAGGTCCGATAGCCCATGTGAGATGAAGGGCGTTACTCGGAGCAGTACCCCAGTCACGCACCTTTCCCCCTCTGCAGAGCTCCCAGACGGAAGTGTGAGTTGTGTGAGACTCAGCAGAGAACTGCTGTTTGCAGAACAGAGGAGAGATGAGTCCGAGGCCCGGGGTGTGAGCTCTGTCTGGGCCTTGTTCTGCAGTCCTGGACTGTGGGGCAGGGACCAGGGTGCGCTTCCAGGCCCACTACTCTGAGCGGCTTCGGGACAAGTGGCCTGGAACGGAGCCGTGTTTGCACAGTGGCAGGAGCTGCGACAGTCAAAAAGCCACAGTGGTTTCGTGCGGACACGTCGCATATGAAAATATGCAGTCCTCTTCTAGCTTTGCAAAGTAGACGGGGACTGGATCTTGGCAAGCTGGAGAAAGATCAGAGTTTCCTGATGATTGAGAGCACTTTCCACATTTCAGTTGTTTCCCCCCCTTTGCAACACTTGTGAGATACAGTTGGTGGGGTGTAGCGTTCACTCACTTAAAAAACACAGTTCAGTGATTTGTTGTGTATTCACAGTTATGCAACCATCACCCCAGTTTAGTTGCTTTCAAAAACTAACGTCAGAAGCATGAATTTCTGTGGGTTTCATTTAAATCTGCACAGCTTATTAAATACCAAACATTTCCTGTGTTTATTGTATGTCTATCACCCCTACACGTATGTGTGCTTACGTACATATCAGATCGGCTTCTAACTGATCGCACCCCCACTGCCCCATTTGAAGACAAAATACTGTACTCTCTACCGTCTAAGTTTTTAGGTAGTTTTTTTTTTATTTTGGGGTACCTGCCACTATTGAGATTTACTTCGATAACGTGCGTATAGATTTGTCGTATGCGGTTACAGCCAGTTGTAGGGAGAGCTGCCAGCGTCCCTTTGCCTAGTTTCCTCGAGTGATAACATTTTGCAGAAACTAGAGTGTGTTATCACAACCAGGTGCTGGTGTTGATCATAGCCGAGACGCAGAGTATTTCCCTCATCACAAGGCTCCCTCCTCTTGCCTTTTTATGGCCACACATTCTTTCCTCCTGCCTCCATCTCCTTAGCTCCTGGCAGCCACTGATCTGCTCTCCATTTCTATGATTTGGCAAATGAAGCGTGTTATATAAAGAGACTGATAAGGTATGTAACCTCCTGGGGTTGGCGTTTTGCACTCCTCAGTTCTCTGACAATGAAGGCAGCGAGCTGCCTTCATTTAGCTCCTTTTTATGCCCCCAGGTCTTAGATGCAGCACCATTGGCTCCCCCATTAAATGACGTCTAAGTAGTTTCCATTCTTTGGCTATTATGAATAAGGCTCCTAGAAGCATTCATATGCAGGTTTTTATATGAACATAAGTTTTTGTCTTTCTGGGGTAGATGCCTAGGGGTGCAGTTATGAGGTCATGTGGTTGCATGTCCAATACTTTAAGAAATAACCAAACTTTTCCATAGTGGCTGTGCCATTTTGCCTTCCCACTAGTCATGTATCTGAGGTCCACTTTCTCCACATCAACAGTATTCATCATGTCTCTCTCTCTCTCTCTCTCTCTTTTTTTAAGCTATTCAAATAGCTATGTAGTGATGTGTCATTGTGGTTTCAGTTTGCGTTTCTCTGATGGCTACTGGTAGTGAACACATTTTCATGTGCTTATTTGCCATCTGTGATTTTGAGTATATTTCTTTGAATAGCCTTTTTTTTTTTTTTAAGATTTTATTTATTTGACAGAGAGAGATCACAAGTGGGGGAGAGGCAGGGGGGGGGGGGGGAAGCAGGCTCCCTGCCGAGCAGAGAGCCCGACGTGGGGCTCGATCCCATGACCCTGAGATCACGAACTAAGCCTAAGGCAGAGGCTTTAACCCACTGAGCCACCCAGGCGCCCCTTGAATAGCCTTTTTAATGGTTGTCTGGGTATTACATAATATGTATGTAATTTATCATAGTCTGTAGGTGTTATCTTTATATCAGTTTGAGGGAAGTGTAGAAACTATACCTCCATTTACATCTCTTTGTCCTCTCATTCATTCATTCATTCATTCATTCATTCATTCATTTATTTTTTTGCCCTCTCTCATTTAAAATTGTCCTAAAGGGGCGCCTGGGTGGCTCCAACCTTGGGTGTCTGCCTTCAGCTCAGGTCATGATCCTGGGATCGAGCCCCACATCAGGCTCTCTGCTTGGCAGGAAGCCTGGTTCTTCCTCTCCCTCCCCCTGCTTGTGTTCCCTCTCTTGCTGTGTCTCTCTCTGCCAAATAAATAAATTTTAAAAAATAATAAAATAAAATTGTCTTAAGTATTACCTCTGTATATGTTTAGAATCACATCAGACCTGTTGCAATGTTTGTTTCCTCTATCACTCATAATTAGAAGGTCCAAGAGGAGAAGGAAATTATATTTACCCACATGTTCTTACCACATGCTCATGATGTTGAGGAATTCCTTATTTAATCATTTCATTTCTGTTCAGAGAATTTCATTTAGCCATTCATTTAAGGTAGGTCTGCTGGTGGCATATTCTCTTAGTTTTTCTTCATCCTTTCATTTCTGAGGAATTTTTTCACTGGATGTAGAATTCTGTGTTCACAATGATTGTCCTCCTGCCCTTGGACAGTGTCATGCCACTTTATCTTGGCCTCCATCGTTTCTGGTGAGAAATACGCTCTTTACATTGTAGTTTTCAGGTTTGCTTATGGTGTGTCTTGAAGTGGATTTCTTTGTTTATTCTTTTGACGTTCACTAAGCTCAAATCTGTAGGATTTTTATCCTTTGCCAAATCTGAGAAGTTTTTGCCATTATTATTTCGAATACTTTTTCAGTCCCTCCGTCTTTTTTCTTCTCTTGAATTTCTGATGACATTTTCATGTCACCAATAATATGAGGGCATTCAGGGGCGCCTGGGGGGCTCAGTGGGTTAAAGCCTCTACCTTCAGCTCAGGTCATGATCTCAGGGTCCTGGGATTGAGCATCGGGCTCTCTGCTCAGCGGGGAGCCTGCTTCCCCCTCTCCCTCTGCCTGCCTCTCTGCTTTCTTGTGATCTCTCTCTGTCAAATAAATAAAATCTTTTTTAAAAAAATGTAACATTTCTATCTTTTTGGTGTCTGTAGATTGTCCTTTTGGGGGATTTTGGTTGAGATCATCCTGGTTTTTGATGTGGTGAGTGATCCTTGGTTATGTCTTGGACATTTGGGATGTTACTTTATGAGGCTTGAATCTTAAATGTCTGAACACAGACGTCAGGTTTCTGCTGACGCTGCTGCGGGTCAGTGGGTGCTGCCTGGTTGCTACTGGGCAAGGGTGGAATCTAGGCTCCCCACCCAGCCTCCTTGTATCTGTGGGGAGGGACTCCTTATTACTGCTGTGTGGGTGTGCGTTCCCCAGTAAGCCTTTGTGACTCAGCCCTGCCTGGGAAGGCAGGGGTGCGGCCCTGTTACTGCTGGCACAGGTGGGATGCCGGCTCCCTGCTGGCCTCCAGTGCCCTCGTGGGGTCACTTGGTGGGGATGGAAGTCCCTGATCTCTGACACCACCGGCCGGGGTAGCGCTGGGCCCCAGTGTTTTCTGTAGGGTCGGCTGCAGGCTGCAGTGGAGCAATGATGGTCTAAAGATGCTCTGTCCTGCTCTGCAACCCTTTCCTGGTCCTTCGACCAGAGCGAGCAGGCTTTGTTTGCAGCTTTGTCTACGTCAGTTGGCATTTCTGGTTTGCCAGCTTCTTCAGCACCTGGTCTGGGACATACGAAACAGAAGGAAAATTGAGAACTTGATGCTGTGTCTTTTTGGGGCCCCAGATCCCTTCCCAGTCTTCCTTTTCCTCCTCCTCCACTTTTCAGAGTCTCGTTTTTTGTTTGGTTTAAATGTAACATCTCCTTTAGCTGCATTTAGCGGGAAACAGAAGTCCTATATGTGCCTTTATTTATTTATTTATTTATTTATTTATTTATGTTTTAAAGATTTACTTACTTTAGGGGCATCTGGGTGACTCAGTGGGTTAAAGCCTCTGCCTTCGGCTCAGGTCATGATCTCAGGGTCCTGGGATCGAGCCCCACATCGGGCTCTCTGCTCAGCGGGGAGCCTGCTTCCCCCTCTCTCTCTGCCTGCCTCTCTGCCTACTTGGGATCTCTCTCCTCTCTGTCAAATAAATAAATAAAATCTTAAAAAAAAAAAAAAAGATGTATTTAGTGGGGAGGGGCAGAGGGAGAGGAAGAGAGAAACCCAAGCAGATGCCATGCTGAGTGCAGAGCCTGATGTAGGGCTTGATCTCAAGACCCTGAGATCATGACCTGAGCGAAAACCAAGAGTTGGAGCTTAACCGTCTATGCCGCCCAGGCACCCACTGTATGTGCCTTTAAATTGTTAATAAATACTGACCAATGGCTTTGGTTTTCATTAGTAAGTTATCATCTGACCAACATCCTTGAAGAGTACCTGTCTGGCTACAGCGCAGATTACCGCACGGGGCGGTCTTGGTGAGGAAAGGTCCGCCTTCAGACCCACGCACTGAAGCTTGGTGGGGGTTCTGACTTCGCAGGTAGAAGCCCCTCTCAGGAATCTGGCCAGGTACCTGCCCCACGTTCATCTGTGTTTAGGTTTACCTTGGGAACTTAAGCTTTTTAAGAGTTTTCATTAGTTGGTCTTTTTTTTCTGTTGGCAAGCAGTAACTCCTTAGTCACAGATCCCTCTCAGAGTGTGCAGAGTGCTCTCGTGTTTGTACCATAATCACAAAAAGCGATGGGCGGAGGGGCGCCCGGGTGGCTC
Organism: Procyon lotor; assembly: GCA_028646535.1. Taxonomy (NCBI): domain Eukaryota; kingdom Metazoa; phylum Chordata; class Mammalia; order Carnivora; family Procyonidae; genus Procyon; species Procyon lotor. The sequence goes on from JAQQSY010000020.1 coordinate 240,162, forward strand.
AGTGGGTTGGAGCCTCTGCCTTCGGCTCAGGTCACGGTCTCGGGGTCCTGGGATCGAGCCCCACATCGGGCTCTCTGCTCAGCGGGAAGCCTGCTTATCCCTCTCTCTCTGCCTGCCTCTCTGCCTGCTTGTGATCTCTCTCTCTCATTGTCAAATAAATAAAATCTTTAAAAAAAAAAAAAAGCGATGGCAAGGAGCAGCAGTGATGGCTGCCTTCACTTTCTGGCAAAGGAACCTGAGCGCAGAGCCGGTGACATGTTTGAGGCTCACGCAGCCACCGAGGGTCCCTTGGCCTGTGCGTCCTGCAGGCTCGGCCGTCATTTCTACCTAGAAATGGCGAGACACCTTTGCAGTTTGAAAGTGATCCTCGCTACCTCCTTGTCGTTCAGTTTATGCTCCGTGAGGTGTCAAAGTGAAAGACATGGAATTCTTCAAGATTTTCCGCCAGGACAGGGACAGTTCCTGTTTGTGCCCTCTCTGGCCTGTCCTTGCGTCACTGCCGGAAGTGCGGGAAGTGCAGCCACGGAAGGAACGGCCGTGGGTCTTGGCCCATCGCGAGCATCGCAATGAGTCTGAAACCCTCAAAGAAAAAGGGAAAGGAGAAGGTCTTCAAGATCAGTTGTTGTGCTTTTTAAATGGTTGTCAGGCAACACATGGGAAACACTCACTTAGCGATGCGGGCTCTTTTCCTCGGACTCACTTCCTGCGGAGCCGCCCGGCCGTTTTTGCTAGACCTTGCCCCCGACTGCACTCTGCCCCGCTGCCAACGTGACTTCGATAGCGTCAGGATCAGTTTATCTCTGCATTCTGTGTGTGGGGAGATGGCCTTGGGGAGAGTATGTGTCCAACGGGGGAAGGTCCAGGCACAGATAAAGGTCTGTTCCGTGTCAGCACGTAGTTTCCTAAGGGCAGTACGCTGAATCCTTAGTCACAGATTTTGCCTTGGTTTTTGCTTAGCTTAAGTGTTCTTTTTCCCAAAGGCACAGGTCTATACCTGCATCTTGACATTCATGGGTTACAAATAGTGTCATTTTGTGTACTTCACTCAGACATAGTGTTTTTTGGGGGGAAAAAACAACAATGTGTACAATTCACATACCATACAGTTCACCCGTTGACGTTTCACAGTTGGGTGTTTCCCAGTATTTGGGGAGGTTGTACAGCCATCGAGGTGATCTAGTTGTAGAGCATCTTTCCCCCTCTAAAGGGGACCCACACCCATTAGCAGACAGGTGTCCTCTCTGCCCCCCACCCCCATGCAGCCACCAGCAGGCTCTCTGCCTACAGAGATCGGCCCACACTGAACCTTTTCGGTGAGCGAGATCATGCAACCTGTTCTTTCTCGTGGCTGACGTCTTTCACCCAAGGCCCTCGAGGTTTGGCTGTGTCGCAGCACGCATCTGTTACCCCATCCCCTCCTGCTGCCGGCTGTTGCCACTTATCTGGCTGTCACAGTCCCGTACACCCTCCCATCAGTTGATGGGGATTTGGGTTGTTACCGTGTTTTGGCGACTATGAGTAATGGCACTGGGACACTCACGTGCAAAGGTTTCTATAGATAGATGTTTTTATCCTTCCTGGTTGCGTACCTGGGAGCAGACGTGCTGAGTCACGAGGCGGCTCTATGTTTACCTGTCTGAGGACCCACCACACCGCACGCCCCGGAGGCCGTGCCGGCTGTGCTCCCTCCAGCGGGGCTCGAGGGCTCCCGTCTCTCCGCGTCCTCCGCTCGTCTAGTGGGCATCAAGCAGTATCACGCAGTTTTGCCTTGAAGTTCCTGAATGAAGAATGATTTTGAGTATCTTTGAATGTGTGTGTTGGCCCTTTGTGGATCTTCTTTGGAGGAACGTCTACTCCTGTCCTGTGGTGCTTGTTTGGGTTATTTTTTTTTTTTTTTAAAGATTTTATTTATTTGACAGAGAGAAACACAGCGAGAGAGGGAACACAAGCAGAGGGAATGGTAGTGGGAGAAGCAGGCTTCCTGCTGAGCAGGGAGTCCCATGCGGGGCTCGATCCCAGGACGCTGGGATCATGACCTGAGCCGAAGGCAGCCGCTTAACGACTGAGCCACCCAGGCGCCCCTGGGTTATTTTTCTTTACTGTTGATTTGTAAGAGGGTTTTTTAGTTTATTCTGTATATGATCGTGTGACTTGTAAACATTTCTTCCTACTTTATGTTTGTGTTTTCTGTTCCTTGATGGTGTCTGTGATGGTGCACGAAGGTTTTTATATCGATGGGGTCCAGTTTATCTGTTTATTCATTCGTTTATATTTTTGGCACCCTAACTAAGAATCCATCACCTTAGGCCACAAAGACTTAATACAGTGTAACCTGGAAGTTACAGAATTCTAAGAGTCTTACACCGTTTTCAGCTCTTGCATTTAGGCCTTTGATCCATTTTGAGTTAATTTTCTATGTGGTGTGACACAGGGGTCTAATTTTACGTTCTTTTTTGTGGAGCTGCCCTTGTCCCATCACCATCTGTTGAAAGGACTACTTTTTGGCATCTTTGTCGAATAAAAATCTTCATCCAAACCAAAGTCAGAACATTTGGACTTTTGAAAACCCAAGGTTTTCATGAAAGTATTTGAACAGTTGAACGTCTCTGCCAAATGATGTATCGTTCTTACGGTGACTCGAATTGGAAAGACAGAATCTGGTTCTTCCAAAGTCGGGAGTGTAAACCCAGCGTCTGCTCGGGCCCATCCGATCGTGGCCGTCCGCCGGTGAGCAGTCTCTCTCACGAGTCACGTTACGGGGCTTTGACAGTTGCCCTGTATCCCAGCGGCTGGGCAGCCCTGACCGGCGTGTCGGATTCAGTGACCGCAGACAGCAGGAGATAACACGGCTGTGCAGCATCGTGTCGAAAGGACCGCCTCCTGCAGAACTGAAGGAATGAGTGGTTTTGTGGTTGTCGTGGTACCTGTGTCGCTGGGCGGCTCAGTAATGAGAGTTACTAGCGGTGAGACTCCTGCATCCTGGGAGGGGGGCCCAACGCAGAGACCGTGGCGTGGCTCAGGAGGCCCGGAGGACAGTGACGCTGGAGGGGAGACCCGAGCGTTTCCCGTGGGACCTGCATCCTGAAGGGCAGAGGTTTCCACCGTCCCCATGTTGGCAGGCGCTTGGCGGACGGCCTGTGACTCCTGCGGGGGGAAGGGCGCAGGCTGCGATCACGTTCGAGACCCGCGGCCTGCCTGTCTTCCCCCTGCGACGTGCGGGTTCTCTTTGGTGGCCTGGTTGGCTCCGGAGCACCTGCTCTGCTGTTCCTTCCGCGGGCCGGTCTTTTCCAAGCGGCAGGGCAGGCCGGCGCCCTCTGCACCCGAGGCCTTCTGTGGACCAAGAGGGAGAGCCCCTGTAAACAGTACCCAGGGTATTTTGGGGAATTCTCAGCACGACTCAGGGCTTGGAGCTCCTTCGGGTAGGTGCAGAGGTGGGTGTGATTCTGGCCAAGGCTCCTGCTTCGAGGCATAGGCCTGAGCAAGGCGTTAGGCCAGCACACGTGGCCACCAGGGGCAGGGGGCTGTGGCGTGAGCCTCGCGCCCCCCCCCCCCCCCCCGCCGGGCCCCCGGCAGCCAGGATTCTTGCAGGGGGAGCAGCACCAGGTCCTTGTCACTGCCCACAGGGGCCCTGCCCGCAGGCGTGCTGGGTTCTCGGGCTTGGTTGGAATTGGTTCAGGATACTCTGGAACAGTCTGAACTCCGCACGGTCTGGTGGCGGCAGCCGCTTGTTTTATAGCACAGCCGTTCGATAGCGGTACGTGTTAAATTTAGTAAAATTATGGCCTTCGAGCACAAGGTCCGCTCAGAAGCAAATAAGGACCCGCCCCCCGCAGCCCCTTCCCTCTCGCCCTGGCCTCTCCCTTCCTCTCCGGCCGCTGAAGGGCCAGGCAGAACAGGAAGACGGGCGTTGCCATCCTGGCCCTGTGTTAACGGCCCTGTGACCTTACGGACTTTCAGGAAAGAAACTAAAACTCAGAAAGGTCGTCTGTAAACAGAAGAGCTGGTGCCTGCCTCCTGGGGGTCTGCGGGCTGCCTGAGGAGTCCTGACGTGTCGCCGGGCAGGCAGACAGACAGGTCTGTCACCGTCGCTGGGCGGACTTCCCTTTGGAAGCTGTTCAGGGCGCAGCCCCTGGCCCGTCAGGCCTCCCCAGGCTCCCCGGTGCCTGTGCAGTGTGGCCGCGCTCCGGGGGTGGCGTCAGGACCCTGGACGCGGTCCGTCCAGCTCACACCCCCTGTCTCACGTCCGACCGTCCTTGCTCCTCCTCTGCTCCTTCACACTTTCCCACCTCTCTGTCTTTCCCCCTCCTGCCGTGGCTTACGGTGCCTCCTCCCCTCCACGGCTCAATGCCCCCTCGCGGCCTGGAGACCGCAGCTTTCCCAGAGCTCCCCTCGGACACTCTTCCCTCCCACCTGGAAGGGACGGGCCTTGCCAGGAGTTTTGTTGGCATTCTCGGTGCCTCTCAAGTACTCCCGTGTTTTCTCTGCAATCTTTTTTTTTACTTCTTTCTCTCTTCTGCGTGATGATCAATTATTTGAGGGTGACCAAAATATGTTTCCAGTCTCTCGGAATGTTCCAGAACACCACGAGTCCAGTGGGTGTTCAGTAGTTTCAGGATAGATTAGAAATATCTTTCTGATTTTATGGTTAAACCTAATCCAATCCTCATGAGATGGTCCTTGCCGCCTTTTCTGTGTTGTCTTATACACACATAAACCCAGGGAGCATCCCACGCGTGTCGCTGGCCTCACATCCCTCCAGCGAGTCCGCGGCTGCGTCCTCACCTCCGTGTCGCATGGAGCACGGGCCCCGTACATGCAGGGCGAGTGTGGGTGGGCGCGCACGGCCCCGGGCCCTGACGGTGGAGCTCACGGCCTCGAGAGTCCCTGCCAGCCCCAGTCTGCGTGGGTTTTCCCTGTCTGATAAAACATCCTTTCTAACTTTTCTTCTTCTTTTGTGTGCAGACGGTCGTGAGAGACGTCAGGACAAGAATGTTTCACTTAAGGACTTGTGCTGCTAAGTTGAGGCCGTTGACGGCCTCCCAGACTGTGAAGACATTTTCACAAAACAGACCAGCAGCGGCTCGGACGTTGGGGCAGATTCGGTGCTTTACCGCGCCCGTTGCTGCTGAGCCCTTCCTCAGCGGGACTAGTTCCAACTATGTGGAAGAAATGTACTATGCTTGGTTGGAAAACCCCAAAAGTGTACACAAGGTAAGGCTCCCAGGGGCGGATGTCTTCATGTGTTTGGAGTCTTGGCCTGATGTCGGCCGGCCGTGCAGGTAAGTGCTTGTGTCCTGAGGAGCCTTCTGGAAGGCAGGCGGCAAAAAACCCCACCGAGCGGAGTCCTCTGCGTCGGCAGCTTGGCCGGCAGCCTGGGCCGCCCCGCGACCGCCCCGCTGGAGGAGTGCTCGCTGTCACTTGGTGCACCGTGTGCTTGAGACCTGCTCTCCGGAACAGAAGGCTTGCTTGACCTGCGGGGGTCTGAAGAGGCTCCTGCCGCACTTGCAGGCCCCCCCGAGGATGCTGTGGGGTACAGACACCGAAGACAGGAGGCAAACAGAAGCAGCGGCCCTGCAGGATGCTTCTCCACCCCACCGTCCTGAGAAACCTTAAAATCATCGCACGTGAATGCTGTGTAAATGGCGTTTTCGATCAGTGTGCTCCTGAGTTTGAGAGTAAATCCACGCGCGCTTCTTTCTCATTCCCCCCCATCCAAGTACTAACCAGGCCCGACCCTGCTTAGTTTCCGAGATCAGACGAGATCGGGCGCGTTCAGGGTGGTATGGCCGTAGACTTCTTTCTCATTCCCTTGTGTCTGTCGCCTGTACGGCGAGAGCCCCTCTGTGCACACGTTTGCTGCCGGGTGGCTGGGGCTCTTCCTAGCATTCTGGCCGGTGAGGTTTGCGGGTTTCAGGCTGGGCAGCCGGCCCGGTTGCAGGAACTGGAGGGGAGGCCCCCCAGTTGCCATCTGTGCCCTGTTCAGAGGAGATGGCACGCGTGGGGTGCCCAGGGTCTGCACAGAGGGGTGCCCGGCGGAGGCTGGCCGGCAGTAACTGTTGCCTTGGCCTCTTCCTTCCTCGTGAATCTGGGGATCCCATCATCAAAAGGCAGCCTGCTTCCACTGGGGCCCTGAGAATAACTTTACCCTGAAACATTCATGACACTGAAGGGTGCGTGCGTTCGTGTGGACCTGTTTCATCCTGGTCTGAGCCCCACTGCTCGGCCAAGGAGGCCATCCAGCCGGGTCCTTCCTCGTTCCCTTGGCAACCTGGAGGCCACGTGGCTCCCTGAGCAGGTGAGACCTGGTTTTCTGTGAGAGTAGCTGTTTCTCTGGCCTCTAAACAAAGGGACCGTCCAGAGGGGTCCCACGAAAGCGGCCCCGCCGGCGGTGCTGGCTGTCAGCCACTCTGAAGACAGGCGCTGCACGGTGGGCTCTGGCCTGAAGCTCGCCGGGCCTGTCCCTCAGCCTTCCTCTCCCCAAACGTAAGCTCTTTGTGGAACCAACCACAGCTTCTGTCCTCTGGGCTGTAGCAGTGTGTGGACTCTGGGCACAGTGACATGTGCCTTTGTAGTGTCCTAAGTTCCTGCTCCCAGGGAGCACAGCACAGGGACGGCTCTGCTGACGGGCCGGGTGCAGCAGGTGCCGCGGGCCGGGGAGGGGTCCAGGCTGGGGACTGGGGCCTTGGGCTCTGCCGCTCAGAGCAGATGCTCAGACACTGCAGAACAAGTGTGCAGGATCTCAGGAAGGGACCTGCCAGCTGAATGTGAGAATCCACGTGGGTCGGCATCCTTGGGCCGGAATTTATGTGCTGGTGATCCTCAGGGGACACCGCATCTTCTAGAAGGGGGGGCGGGGGGAGGCAAGGCGGCATAAATCAGGGGACGTGCCTCCCATCCACTGGCCCTGCCACGGGGAGTCGATTTCCTCTCCAGGTTGGGATAGGCCTCCTACCTGATGTGTCCGTGTTTCTTCAGGGACACAATCCCGAGCTTGTGTCGGATTCCAGAGGCCTCTGTGACTCAGGGAAGTCCTTAGAAATATTGACTTTACTAAGAATGCCTTGTTCGTGCTCATGTTTTAGAACATATAGTTCAAGCAGAAATGACACATTAGATTTGAAGATTGAGATCGATTGGCTTTCGGGTCCCGTGTGTGTGTGTGTGTGTGTGTGTGTGTGTGGTTGTGCGGCGTGGGCTCCGTGCGGGTCCCGTGTGTGTGTGTGGTTGTGCGGCGTGGGCTCCGTGCCCCGAAGGCCGGTCCTGTCCTCGATTGGCTTTCGGGTCCCGTGTGTGTGTGTGTGTGTGTGTGTGTGTGTGGTTGTGCGGCGTGGGCTCCGTGCCCCGAAGGCCGGTCCTGTCCTCTCTCCCCTCTGTTGGCACAGAACTTGTTCGTATCCGGCAGAAACACGACAATTTTAGCATCTCCCCTCTACACTCACCTTTCCAATTATTTTTTTAACTTCTTATGAAAGTTACAAGCAGTAGAGAGAATAGAATGAGCCTCTACGAGGAGACCGATGTCCGGCCTCAACAGCGCTCCACAGTTTGCCAGTTTGCAAAACCTCCTCCTGCCCCACTCTTTTTTGCCCGTTGGGTGGGGGCGACAGGGCAGTCTCTGCAGCCAATCCAGACCCGTGTCGTTTCTGCGCGGCTCTCCAACAGGAGTGTTGTCTTTGCCGCACCCAACAGAGTTCACAAGGTAACTCCCCAGCGTCTGCTCCGCAGCCTCAGCCAGCTGTGCCTCTCTTAAAGCGTATGTGCTGGTTCGGTTTGTTTTTTTAAGATTTTTTTTTTTTATTATTTATTTGAGAGAAGAGAGAGAGCACGAGCAAGGGGAGGGAGAAGGAAAGGCAGACTCCCCGCCGAGCAGAGAGCCCGATGCGGGGCTTGATCCCCGGACCTGAGATCATGGCCTGAGCCGAAGGCAGGCACCCAACTGACTGAGCCTCCCAGGCGCCCGAGCATCTTATTTTTACTTAAGTCTTAGAAACACTTAGAATGAAAGCCAGGTGGCCCCGTCAGGATTTAAGACAAGCAGGCATTGGGCACTGCCGGGCCCCATTTGTGTGCAGAGGCACGCCCCCCCCCCCACACACACAGGCAGAGCGTGGTGTCAGCCCCGCTGGGGGGACCCTGGCCCGCTCCCGGGGCTGGACCTGGAGGGAGGCCCTCTTCCTCCCGCCGTCCCCGGAGCCTCAGGGCCTGCATCCCCTGCCGGGCCTTCTTAGTGGCCTCAGCCCACTTGCGAAATAGTGTCCTCCTCTTCTCGTTAGCCACCCCCATTTCTGGGCCGTGGGGGCTGCTCCAGTGTAGGTACTGCGCTGGGCCCGCGTGGTCTCTGCACCCGCGGCGGGGGCCCCAGACCCAGACCCACCTCCTGGGGCCTGGGCACTTCTGTGCTCCTGAGACACATCATCCTGTGCTCCTGAGACACAATCCCGTCGTTTCATGTGACGGAGCCAGACAGGCAGGGAAAAAGCACGTCGTCCCCAGGTCACGGTGACATGTGCCTTTTCGCCGTCACCGTGCTGTTTTGAAACAGCCCTGGCTGTGCCTGGAGAATTCTGTGCGGGCCTCAGCGACGGACCCTCGAAGAGTGCAGGCCCGTGGGTACCTTGTGGGATTTCGGTGACGTCGTCCCTCGGTGGCGCTCGGCTTCCCCCGTCTGTGGTGCCTCGTCACGGTGATTCGTGTGTGTGTGTGTGCACACGCACCAGTAACGGCCGCTCGGTGCCCGCAGGGAGCAGCCCTGCAGCCTCGGTGCCCACGGCCGCAGGCTGCAGGGAACAAGGGGCAGTTCGCAGCCCGTGGCTGTGCGGTCCGAGTGCAGGGGCGAGGGGCTGGGGGGAGGCATGCTGGGGCAGGGGCCTGGTCACGCCGGTCTGGCTGCCCCCTCCCAGCCCTGGGGCTGCGGGGCTGCTGCTCCTGGAGGGGGCTGTGACAGCCACACCCCGAGCCGTCTGAGGGTCAGCGGGCTCCTGACTCTGCTGCCCTTGGGGTTGGGAAGGAGGCCCCTCCGCTACGGGGTTGTGACTCCCAGACTCAGACCCTCTCGGAACCTGTGGGGCTGTGCTGCAGGCACGGGAGGACCGGAGGCCACCCGGCAGCCCCCCGAGGTCCTCTCTGTCAGGGTCTAGAGGGGCCACCAGCCTTCACCTCGAGCAGAGGCCGGGGAGCGGCGCTCACGGCCAACGGATTACACAGGGCAGAGCTGAGGCGGCGTGCCTTTGCTCGTGTTGGGTGCTGCTGCGGTTCTGCCCGTGCGCCCTCACGGAGAGGGGGTAGTAGAGGTCGTCTGCGCACGTTCCCTCCCCTGCGCTGTGCTGGGCTTTCAGCACATCGGTGTCGCTGTGACCAAGGGGTACCCGGGCAGAACCCCCGCTTTTCACTGCCTGCGGTCCAGGCAGCCCCACGGCGACAAGTCGGGCAGGCCTGGACCCCTGGGCACTGCCAGTCCCTGCCTCCCGGACGCGGTGCTGGGCCGGGGCCGGGCACAGCCCTGCCCGTGGACGGAGGGGTCAGAGCCACACGGTGGGACCTGGGGGCGGGCACACACGGTGCTCTCAGGGAAGGCCGCGACCCAGCATTCGGCACAAAGAGGGCACGTCGGGCGGGTGTGGGGACCGTCCAGGGCGGCCTGGTGCACAGCGGGGATGCGGGGACGCGGGATGTGTGGCCGAGCAGGTGGCTGGGCCTCTGGGCACAGTAACCTGAACGCATAGGCCGCAGTGCAGTGCACCTTCTACGCTGGAGGGGCCCGCGCGTGGGGGGCTGGGGAGACGGGAGCCTCAGAGCGGCACCTGGCGGCCCGTGAGCCACGAGTGGCCACCCTCAGCTTGAAGAGCCCCCGCCTGTCTGTCTGTGTGGCTGAGGCAGCCGAACCCTTGCTGCAGGACGGCCGCTGGTCACTCTCTGGCCCACGGGCCGGTGGCCAGAAGCATTGTCAGTTCCAGATCCCAACACTGCTCATGTGTCCAGGTGCGGGGTCCGACCCAGACCTGCCCTCCTATCCGCCTCGGGCTGGCTTTGCCCGCAGCCATTGGCCCAGTCCAGAGGCTGCCTTACCCAGTCCCCAGGCTGGTGTTACGTCAGGGTCCGTGGCAGGGTGCCCGCAGAGGCCGGGGTGCTTCGTGTGGGCGGGTAGGGCCCAGCGGGGGAAACGGGCTGGTGGGCCCGGAAGCCAGTGGCGCGGAATCGATGGCTAGAGCAAACATCAGTAGCCCGGGGTTCAGTGTTGGTCTTTGGCTTCTGGAACAATTCCAAATGCCCTGTGGCTGCTTCTCACGGTGGGAGAAGGTGTGCGAGTGCAGGGGTGTGTCCCTCCGCTGCAGGCGAGGACGTGGTGCCCACACAGCCGGTGCGGCCCCCCTGGCCCTGCCCAGCCCGTGGCAGTGCGCTTGCTGTGCGTGGGGCCCTGAGGTCACGCGCTGTCTGCCGCGTCACACGCACCCTGGGGGCCTTCCAGGCGGGTGACAGGGCTCAGGGTGGCGTGTTTGCCACCCCCTGACGCTGAAGCGCTCCGTGAAGGGCCACGAGCTTGGCCCCGAGGCGCCGGGATCCGCTGACAATAAGTAGGGGAGGGCAGGGTGCACTTGCCTCGCTGATCGCGCTCACCCGTGTTACCCTCACCAGCCTCGGCGCCCTCTCCAGGGGAGGGGACTCTGGATTCTGGAGGCCGCGGGCGTCCACAGCTGACACCCCGCCGGACGCCCCCCTCCGGCACCACCGCCGACTCGGCAGGCTGCTCACCCTGGGGAGGCCGCCGCGCCTGCCTGAATGTGGCTCAGCTTCTCGAGCACCTACTGTGTGCAGGGCCTGCAGTAGCCTCCTGAGGGACTTGCGCGCGGCCTTTGCGGGGCCTCCTCTGCTTAGAGCGGAGACGGCGGGTGACGGCCGGGAGGGCTGGGAGGCCGGGGGCCGTGGGGGTGACGGCTTCTGCAGCGGAGCTTCCCGGGCTGCAGCGGAACGCTTTCGTTTACCTAAAATCGAAAATAAGAATTCCCATGTCGTTTGGACCAGAGTGCCCTACTTGTTTACACCCACAGCCTGCCGGGTTTTGGTGAGGTCGTTTGGGCAATAAGTGGCAGTCTCGGCCCCCGTGGGAGGGGGCGGCAGGCCCGCGCCCCACTGACGGCTGTCCCCCGTCCCGTGTAGCCTGTGGCCCGGCTGCGGCCGACGCGCCAGTCTGGTTTCCATCAGGCCCCCCGTGCCGCGGGGCTCACGGCACCGGCTGCCCCCGGAGTGCCCTCTGCTGCCACCTCCGCCCCGGGCCTGCTCCCGTGTCCCGCGCTCGCTCACGCTCCTGCCCTTCTGCAGAGACGGCTCTCCGGGGTCGCCTGCCTGTCCCCAAACCTGAAAGCAGGCGGCGCAGAGGTGGCCTCAGCGGGTGTCGGTGGACTGCACTTGTGAGCGGTGGTGCTCGGCCTGCATCGTGGGTGCCTCTGGGTCGCCGGCTCCCACCCCGCTGGACTCCGCGGGGCAGGGGCCATCTCTCGTCCTCCCCTCGGGCCACCGCTCCCTCCCCGGCGGTGGGCGGGTGTCCCTTAATGGCACTGCTCGTTCCAGGGCGGGCAGCGGGACGGGGCGTTTCCTTGCTGGGCTGGTTGTGAGCTGGAGGCAGAGGCAGAGGTTGGCAACGGGGTGTCTGGCCCCTCGGCCTGAGTGGTGGCCGAGGGCTTGCGTCGTGCGTGGAGGGGTGGTGAGTGCACGGCCATGTGGGGGGCTGGGCCTCCCGCCCGCTCGGTCTGACCCAGAGGCCACCCCTGGGCCCGAGTACTCCGGTGCCGGCCGTGCCCCGTCGGTCGTGGGGTTCCAGAGACGGCCAGGCGCGCGGCTAGCGTCTGCCGTGAGGTCCCCCACCGGCCAGTCCCGGGGCTTCCCTCCCCGTCTGCTCTGTCGCCACGGTCACTGCCCAGGCACAGGTCACCACGCCAAGGGTTGGGGTGTCCAGAGAAGAGGCATGGGTTTGGCTCAGAGAGGAAAGCCCGTGTGCGCCTCGCACACGCACACACGCGCACAGGGTCTTTCTCAGTAAGAAGCCTGGGGCCTCTCGCCGCGATGGCACGACGGCCTCACGTCGCCAGGCTCAAGGAGCAGATGGGCAGCGGCGGGCCTCCTTTTTGGGACGCTTCCTCCTCATGGAGGGAGGGGCTCCCCTGGCGGCCCCGCGTGGTCACTGCTGCGTGAGTGTGGCGCTGGCGAGCACGCGGGTCTCCGAACCTGCTGTGACGTGTGTGCCAGCGAGGGCTGCGCCCCTTGGGCAGGAAGGCCTCTCCGCAGTGCCGAGGCCCCGTGTACCCCCATGTTCCCCCGTGTTCCCCCGTGTCGGGGGCCAGGGCTGAGAGGGACGGAGAGAGGGACACGGAGGCCCCTCGGGGAGCGGAAGCCGCTGGAGGGAGGGAAGCAGCTCTGGCGTGGGGAGGCCTGCCACCAGAATATGACGCCCACCTCCGGAGACCCCTCGGCCAGCTTGGGTGAGGGCCGCCTGCCGCGGAAACATGCGCGGGCAGTGGGGGTGCAGGCGCGTGCAGCCCCGCCGCCCCAGACTCACATGTGAAAGCCTCCCGGGTCTTGGTGGAAGGGGGCTCACCGCTGCTGCGGGGGCAGCTCAGCGGAGGGCAGGTGCCCAGCCCGGCAGGGTTGGGGTGAGGGACGGGGGGCGGGCGCCCCGTTCCTGCCGTGGTCCTCCCGCCGGCCCCCCGCGCTGCGGGACTGCTGTGAACCAGGTTCTGCCGAGTGCTTGTGGCACCGGCAGGGTTGGCTGCGGTGGGCTTGTCCTCAGCCCGTTGGAAATCACCTGGAGTTTTATTCCGACACAAAGGAAGGTCAGAGGAGGCCCGATGGGGGCAATCGCCCTCCCTACTTCCCGGGGCCGGGCTGGACGGGGCCCTGCAGCTTTTGTCTCCTGGCCGTGCCCTCCACATCTGCTGGAGAGGCCTTTCATTTCTTCTTGTCAGGGGGGGTGGGTGAGCGACGATGACCGTGTCCCTGCGGCCGTCCCCGTGGCCTGGCCATCCCAGCACCCTGGGTGGCATGCTGTTGATTTTTCCCTCACTGCCACCTTGGAGGGGCTCCTTCTGGGCCCTGGGTCCCTGGAGGCCTGGACGGAGGTCAGGGAGAGCCCTGGTCCAGAGCCACTCCCCAGATACAGGGGCTCAGATGTGCTGGACGAGCCCCACAAAGTCAAAAGGATGTGGGGGTCCGGTGTGTTGGCTCCTGTGTCGTCACACAGAACCGGCTGGGAGTGGGAGGTAGCCTTCCCATCCCTTAGGAGTCGACACTCAGGTGGCCTGTCTTTCCCTCCAGGAACAAAGTCAGCCGTCTTCCCTGGTGGACACACTGCCTTTCACACGTGTCGGGCAGGCCAGAGTGTTGGTGGCCCCGGTTTGTTGGGGGGGGATGGCCCCCCGGATCCTGGGTTGCAGCGGGTCCCCCAGCTGTGAGATTTCGTGGCACAGGGGGCTATACGTCGGCGTGAAGGCAGGTGCCCCCCGAGAGCCCCGTGTCCCGTCTACCATCAGCTGACACACTGGAAATTAACCGGAAAGGTAGAAACAGTAAAACCTGGCCTAATGAGTTAAAACATTTTAAAATTATTGTCGAGACACAAAATCACGTAAAGTGTACAACTCAGTGATGGACGGTCATCTTGCTAATGGTTTGATTTTTTTCAAACTACGTTTTCTGGCCACTACAGGAGTCTACTCCTATTGCACGATGATCTAAACGTTCTGCAAAGCTGCCTCCAAAGCACCTGTGGGGAGAGACCAGACTCTGCCCCACGGGACGCCGTGTGCCAGGCCTGCACTGGGACAGGCTTGTGACCGGTCACTCGGGCCCCGAACAGCCCTGACAGCCTGCCTGAGAAATCCAGAAGGCCGGGAGGTCGTCCTGGGATGTTTGTCCTTGGTCTAAGTCTTACTGATGGAGAATCAGACGCTGAGGAAAGACAACGGTGTCTGAACTTACCGGTTTTCAATAGTGTTCTTCCCAAAGGAATGTCATTCAGCCTTCATTTCTCTGAGCTGGGAAATATGTTCTCTGTAACCTCGCGTGTTTGCACGAGGTGATAAACTGTCGTAGTTCACGGTATCGCTGTAAGTCGCAGATGGAACCCTCCAAGCACGGGACGCCGAGGACAGCAGGACGGAAGGAAACAAGGTCGTGTTAGCACAGAGGCAGCTGGGAGCAGGGGTAGCCCCACTGAAGCTCTTGCTGCCGACGGATTACGTTCTGGGTGTCTTTAACCGTGTGATTTGATCTCTACAACAGACCCGCGAGGGTTATTCACGGGGGTCCTCCTGTCACAGGGGACCGAGCACAGGAAGTCAGGTGACTCACCCTCGTGTTGGAGCTGAGATCCCACGGTCTGTCGCAGCACGAACCCGCAGTGGCTCCCAAGTGGCCCTCCTGAGTTATGGACGAGGCTGCTTCTCTAGCAGTCGCTGGGGGAGCACGGCGGGCTTCCGGGTTCAAGCCCTGCGCACCGTCCAAGGGCCCCAATTCTGTCTTGTGCGTGGGAATACAGGGACAAACAAGGCCAGCCCCGACCCCTCAAGACTGTGCCCAGCCTCTGGGTCTGGGGAGACGCTTGGAACGCTCGGTGGTCCCGTCGGGCAGCTGCAGACCTGCAGACAAGGGCCAGGAGCGCCGGTCTTCCAGATAACTGGGCTGGGGTCGGATGGGGTGGGAAGGCCTCTGTTCCCCTGCCTCCCGGGCCGCCCGCTGCGGAAGTGGTCGCCGTGCCACAGGAGTGCTGCGCCCTTGGGCTTGTGGGGTTTTGATGGCAGGGCCGCCTCACGTCATCTGCATCTGAGGGCTGGGGCAAAGACGGGGCGTCCCAGGGGAGCAGTGGAAGCAGGGCCCCACCTTTCAGGGGTGCGGTCAGGCCGTCCGGCATAGGGGCGAGTCGGCCCGGCCAGCCTGCCCGTGGGCGGGTATGACCGGGACAGGATTCGCCTGCCAGGAGCATTGCTCTGAAAATGAGTCCTACGTCCTAGGTGAGCCGTGGGGTAACGCGAGTTCCTTCTTTGTCTTTAGTCATGGGACATTTTTTTCCGAAACACCAATGCCGGAGCGCCGCCGGGCACCGCCTACCAGAGCCCACTCCCCCTGAGCCCGGGCTCCCTGTCTTCCATGGCACGAGTGCAGCCACTGGTGGGCGCCCAGCCCAACGTGGACAAGCTGGTGGAGGACCACCTCGCAGTGCAGTCTCTCATCAGAGCCTACCAGGTAAGGCCGCGCCCGCCGGCCGGCGGCGCACTGGTGACAGTGACATGTCCTGGAGCCGGGCACACCGCCCCTGCCCCGCAGCCCGGGGATGCAAAGACGAACCGTGCCCGGAGCAGAGGAGCCGGGAGCAGACAGCCTGACCCCGCTCAAGCACGTCCTTGCCGCCTGTAGCCCCTGCCCTGCAGATAGCTCCCGCTCCCTCCCCTAAGTTGACGAGAAACATTCGTGGGCAGGGGAGAAGCAGCCCTTGCTGGGGTGTCGAGGGGCTGCTGCTCGCCAGGACGGGGCAGTGCCTGGAAGGGGCGCGCCCTCTGCTCAGTTGCCAGCACCCACGTGCCACAGGGGGAAGCAAACCCATAGAGTGTGGGACAGAAGCAGAGCCCGTGGGTGCGTGAGAGGCGGGCGAGGGGCGGGGCGGTCTCCAGGAACTTTCCAGTTGGTGGTCTGCACCATCAGAGGCTGTTGGGCAGGACACGCGGGGCTCCCCCGACCTTTCTCCACCTGGCAGGGAAGAGCCCAGAATTCGGACCGAAACACCGGTTCCGAGAGAAGCTCTGCGGCCAGGAGGAGAAATTGGGTCTGGGGGGTCCCTTCCAGGGTCCCTGGGCACCTGAGCTCTCCCTGCCGCCACCTCTTCTGTGGGCCACACGGAGTTCTTGTCTCCCCTGGGCACGTTTCCAGGAGACGGCCCGGAGCAGGGCAGTGGGTCCTGGCGCGTGTGCGCCGAGCCGTGTGGCCGGCACGGCCGCGAGCTCTGGGCCGCTATCCCGTGGGCATTTCTGGAGGAAGGAGGCGCACTTGGTGGCTTCCGACCATTGCCTGGCTCACGCAGCCCCACTAACTTCCCTCAGTCTCAGGCCCCCTCAGCAGCGCCCCCGTCTCAAACCGCTAGCAAGGGGTCACGGTCAGATAGCCAACACCTGAGGTTGGGAGGATTGTCTCCCTTTTTTTCTCAGTGCGGCTCAGACGCCAAAGCCCCTGCGCCCCTCAGTGGGGCCTGTGCCCCCCCCTTGGGCCCTGCCATGCGGAGCTGCCCAGCCCCACACGGGCGTCCGCCCCCAGCGGGCCCCACTTCCCTTATCCACGGACACTGCAAGGGTCCCCAGAACTGCCGTGTTCACTGTGACCCGAGTTTATCTCTGTTTACAAGCACAAGAGTGCTTTTACGATAAAGTATTCGAAGGCTTTTTTTAACTGATTTTGTTACTTTGGGTTCAAGTTTGACCAAGTGTGACTTTACCCCCACAGCCCGCGGGTCCTGCTTAATGACTGCTTGTGTTATTGCTTCCAGGTCAGGGGTCACCACATTGCAAAACTTGATCCTCTCGGAATTAGTTGTGTAAATTTTGATGATGCTCCGGTAACTGTTTCTTCAAACGTGGGTGAGAATTGATCTGTAAACGCTAATTTTAATGTAATTTTACTTTTTTTTACCCCTTCCCTCTTTTTTTTCTCCTGTCCTTTTGTGTGTGTCCCCGCCCCTCGCTGGCCCGTCCGTAGATACGAGGGCACCATGTAGCGCAGCTGGACCCCCTGGGGATTCTGGACGCCGATCTGGACTCGTCCGTGCCCGCTGACATAATCTCCTCCACAGACAAACTTGGTGAGGGTCTGGGAGCGGCCAGCGCTGCGCTGCGTAGCTGCTCTGCGTCCCAGCTGTGACGGCCAGGACGTCCTCAGACGGAGGGAGAGGCTCTTAAGTTTCCTTCATTCTGATCACTTGAAACTTAGTGTGTTTGGCGCAAGTTACTTTTATCCCAGCTTTTGAGCCAGACTCTGTGAGCTCAATTGTCTAAGTGTCAAAATTGGAGAGGACAATTTGGGGCAGACCTGGTTTGTGGCACCGAGGGAAAGGTGACCCCCCGGGCAGGCAGGTCACATGAGGTGCCAGAGGCCGGCTCTGCTGGCTCGGTTTCCAAGTCCCAGTGCGGCACGGCCTGGCTCCGGACTGTGGTCAACGCGCTGTGCTCTTGGCGCACGGCCCGCCTGCCTTTAACAGGCGAGTTCCAGAGCGCTCTGTGCACTGGGTGTCGATTCCTAAATGCTGGTGATCACACTGAGGAAGGAAACTTTGGAAGGCGTCCCGGCGCGCGGGGAGGTGCGTGGCGCTCGGGCAGGTGCTGTCCGGCGTCCCCGCCACCTCCCCTGCCCCGCGAAGCACACACAGGGGCGTGGCTGGGCTCACCCTGCGGTTGCTTTCTCAAGTTAATCTGCTCTCAGTCACCGTGCCTCTAACCTGTGCTGAGATTACTGATCCGGAAATGGCCAGGCGTCCACCAGACGCACCGTGCATGCTAATAAAACTCACAATTGCCTACCTGCTTAATGCTGCTCTCTGGGAGGGGACGGAACTCGCCTCCTCGAGCGACAGTCTCTAGCCCTCTGTGGCGCCCCGGCACCCCGTAGGCGTCCCCGGGCTGTGGTGTGGGGGGTCAGGCTCGAGCCAGGTAAGGCGAGGTTTCAGACAACATCGGCTCTAGGGTCCGTGTTAGCTAGCGGCCCGTCACTGCCGTCTTTACTGGAGAAACCCTGCCGGGGGGCCCGGGCAGCTTCCCCTCTCTTTGTCCGCACCCCGGCCCCACGCAACTTGTGCTCGCCTGTCCTGAAGACCCTCGGCGGCCCCCCCAGGTGTTGGAGGCCTGGGGCCTCTCTCCGGCGAGGGGCGAGGGCCTCAGACGGCACGAGGCGTTCCGACAGGAAGGGGACGCGGGAGGTAGGGTCACCTCCCGCCCCGAACTGCATCGCCACAGTGGCGCCTTCTTTAACATGGGCACTTTTTGGGGGGTTCTCTGCCCTCATTCGAACTTCAGGGGAGGGGGCGTGAGGCTCGACTCCGTCCCACGGGAGACTGGTCAGGGCCGGCCAGAGCCGCAGCCTGCAAGCACCGGCAGAGTTGCTTGGAGGTCCCCTGATGCTCGCGGCCTGGCTGATCCATGCAGGCCGGGATGTCCAGAGCTCGTCGGGGGCGGAGGCCGTGGTGGGAGCGAGGCCTCCCAGTTCGCTCCCAGCTGCTGTGGCCTCAGGCTCCCGGAGCCGTGTCCCCGAGCGTTTGCGATGCACCTGGGGAGCCACACAGACGTGGCCCCAGCGCCCACCCCCCCAGCTCCTTTGAGGAAGAGACGTGGCCTCCCCCGGCCAGGAGCCCCTCAGGACCACCAGGAGCAAGTCAGGGAGCAGCCCCTGCTTTGCAGAGGGAAGTGCATTTTCATCCTGAGAGTTTGAAATGGTTGTGATGAATTCTTTCTTCGGGTGCAGCAAATGGAAAGAGTGAATGTGCAGGGAGGCTGGCTTGAATTGTGTCGCCTTGGGTGCGCGCAGGTCTCGGGGGGACAGCCGGCCCAGCGCCACTGCTGCTGTGCGCCTGGCCACTTCTGGCTGCTTTCGTGCCCCTCGCCCCCTCCGGGCCGCGGGCCTGGCCTCAGAGCCAGCTCCCCGGCGGGAACCCTGGCTGGGCCCGGGCCGGCCGTGTGTCTGCACCCCGTCCATAAGGCAGTCTCAGAGTCACACTCCTGAGAACGGTGCCTGGACCTCTTCCTAAGCCCCACGAAGCTGTGAGCTAGTCCGACTATGACAGTCTTTCGAGCTGTGTAGCTGCCAGGCTTTGTTTGGCCTGGTAATTACCATTGCCAGTCTGGTAATGAGGTGGATTCAGAAACCGAGGGACGGAGCAGGCAGCCCGGGGCCACCCCAGAGTTGGTCGTGGCGAGGGAGCCCCGGAGCTGGGGCCGGAGCGGGGCAGCCCGCGTGTCCACGTGGGGCCTGGGTCCCCCTTGTGCCTCGTCCGGGCTGACCGCCCCTTCTCCCTGGGGACGCAGCCCTTGTGGGGAACCCCGGCTCGGGACATGCTCGCTCCCCACACGTCCGAGAGCACGCTGTGCTGCTGGAGGAGCAGGAGGGAGGAGGGGCGGCGGGCAGGTGCGGGAGCCCAGTCCCGGGGCCGCGGAGGCCGGTCTGCGGTGCGCGCGGGGCTGTGTCCACTCCTGGGCTTTTAAATGAAGTAGATTGTGTGAAGGAGTTTCCGTTAAGCTCTTGACCTTGGACTGGTTTGGAGACGGTTGGGAATTGCGGGCCTAGGGTCCCTGCCCTGACGTCACGCGCATCCTCCTGGCCCCCGAAGTAACGGGTGGAGAGGGATTTCACAGTCAGGCTCTCACGTGTCACGGCAGACTCAGCGGGTGCGCAGTGATCCCGGGTGGCCAGGCTGTGGGGTTTCCAGCAGGTGTGGCGCACGTGCGGCGGAAACGTTGAGGGCTGGTGACTGTAACTGAGACTCTAAACTTAAACTGACATTAGTATAGTTTCTCAACTGGCCCGTAATTGAGGGGGTGATTACTAGCAGCGGGGTACCTCTTCCCAGGACGTGTGCTGTCAGTAGCCAGGTTCCGGGTGGGCCCCAGAAATGCAGCTTCGGACCTGTACCCGCTTGTCCCATCCCACCCACGCCCGTGGAGGAGGGTGAGGAGCACGGACACGAGATGTCTGGGCCCATCATGAATCCCTCGGGAGGTCCGGACAGGCCCGGGTTTCCTAGCAAGGCCTTTCTGGTTGGCCCTAAGTTAGGGTCAGGGTATGGCTACCGATGGAAAGCTCCAGACGGACAGCCCTGCGGGGCCGGGGTCATTGCTGTCTTCACCACAAACGGGACGTAGCCACACCTGTGTCGTGTGCAGGCGGGCAGCGCTCGCTTTATTCGCGTGAGGAAGGCGCTGAACCACCCTTGACTGGTCTGGGGTGGGCAGAGAGGTCCCACTGACCTGCCTTCTGTGTCCCGCTTCCCCGTGCGGTGAGGGAATTAGACTCCAGCTTTGAGGTCCTGGTGCCCGCGGCTCTGGGTAGGTGCGTACTGTGATTGTTCCTGGTGACAGAGGTGACGGACCTTTACTGTGAAGTGAGACCTCAACACAGTTACAGGGGAACCGGAAGGTCACGGGAGGGATCCTGGCTGCACTGCGACCCCCAGGGCTCCAGGGGCTCGCTCCTTGCCGCGCTGGCTCTCCTGTGCTGGTCTGGGGCTCCCGCCCCAGCTCACAGAGACGCAGCTCTGTCTCAGAGGTGACACCGCTGTCACTGCCGGCACCCTGTCTGGGTGAAGAGGGCGCACACACCTTCACGCCCGCTGCCCTCTGAGCTGTCAGGGAGTCATCCCTTCGCAGCACCGTGGCAGTAGGAGAAGAGGGAAAAGTCGGGATGTGGGAGATTTACCAAAATGCAACACAGAGACAGGAAGTGAGCGAATATGTTGGAGAAGACGGGCCGGTGGGTGTGCTGGGTACAGGACTGCCACAGTGTCGTACATGCCTAAAGCTTCTTAGAAAAAGAAAAACAAAAAACTCTGTATCTGTGAAGCACAGTACACGAGGTGTGCGTGCGGTTACAGGGCCGATTCGGCAGCCAGAAGTCCTGGCAACACCCCGAGCACCCCGAGGGTGAGCGCGTTCCCGCGCGGCAGGGTGCAATGTCCCTGCCGTCCTGCTGACCCTCTCGAGCGCTGCGTGTCTGCACGGCCGCCTCTCCCTTGGCGTCTGGGGAGAAGAACCAAATAGGGAGCTGGTCGGTGGTCCGCCTTCCTAATTTCGGAGCGACACAGAGCTTGTCACTTGACAGCTGCGGTCTGCCGTGTGCTGGGGGTCAGGGTCGCAGGGGTCATGCCTGCAGAGGCGTCCTCCCGACGCCCAGGGCCGAATCCCAGCCGCTCCGTGTCTCCAGCGGTGTCGTGTGCGCGTCACCGGGGAACGTGCGGGTTGCGGGGACCCCGTGTGCTCTCTGGGGATGACACGGCACCGGCTGCCCCTGTGCTCCCTTAATCCTACCGGGAAGGGCGGGTCAGAATGAAGGCACCCGCCGGCACCCAGAGGGAGCAGACTCAACATTGCAAGACCTCCCACGTGTCGCCTGCAGGGTCCCTAACAGACAGGGCACGCTGGCCACTCCTGTTGGGGTGGGGCGTGGTCCTCCGTCTCGGGTCTGAGGACCAAAGGAGGGAAAGGAGCGTTCTTTCTTGCCCTTAAGCAAAGCGTCCAGACTTCTGTGCGGAACTTGGATGATCTGTTGTCTTAAGAGCCACCGGCTCTGCGGTCGTTGCTGGGTGCTGCTATCCCCACGGGGGAGGAGGGCTTGCCCGCCCGGCAAGGGGACCCTGCCTCCTCTCACTCGGAGCTCTTGCTCTCACCCCCCAAGGCAGCGCCCGCGGGCCTTCCTCTGCATCCTGGGGTAGGAGCCGCTGCGGCGACCGGGCGTGCGCCCCCACCGCTCAGCCGCCAGCCCTCCACGACCCTCCCCAAACCCGGCCCTGGGCTCATGCTCCCGGGGGACCAGGGACGGGAGAAGGAAGGTGCTTTGTGTGCCCAGACGGCTGAGCACCTTGGCTTTCAGCAGTGGCCTGGAAGGCATCCAGGAGTGGTGCAGGCCCCGGAAAGGCCCGCGGGAGGCCCGGGGCAGCCTCAGGTGGTTCTGCTTAGCCGAGCTCCCTCCCACTTCTGCCGTTGTCGCCGAGGGGGCCTGGGGACCCACCTATGTCCCTCAGAACCCGTCAGAATCAGGAGGGTTCGGGTCTAGGCCGTTACCTGCCGCTTCAGTTCTGAGGACGGTCCGCTAGCGATTAGGCCCTTTCATGTTCTGCACCGGGTTTTGTCCCCCCAAAGTGGGCTAGGTCGGGTGGGTTCTGTGTCCCAGGAGAGCGCCGTCGGCCCCTTCTTGAGGACGGGGAAGCGAGGAGGTCTTTCCCTCCTTTGGGCTCACCTCCTCCCCGCTGCTTCTGAGCAGTTCCCACGTGTGCCCCGTCGCTGTCGGCCCCCCACGCCCCACCCTGTCCCCCTTCAGTGTCTGTCTGTGTGGCGGTGTCTGTGCCCCGTGACCGCGGCGACGGTGCAGGGTGGGGACGTCTGGGTCTCGAACTAACTCTCGCTGTCTTTTCCCTCCTGCGCTCACCCACGCCACCTCACTCTGCCTCTCAGACCTTGCAGTGTTCAAGGAACGACTCCGAATGCTAACAGTAGGAGGTAGGAGAATAACGCGCCCTTCACCTCTCTGGAGCTGAGGACCTCATTTGAGCAGGATGTGCAACTTTTCCCAGCATGCATTTTGGGGAAAGTTGACTGTTAATTGTCCTCCAGTGCGTGGTCCCGTCATTCAGCTGTCACCCAGCAGGGGGCGCCACTTCTGTGTCATTTCCGTTTCCGTCCATTTCCCGTCCTGTGTGTCTCGCGGCCGCTTCGCTGAGCTTGTCTCCCGCGCAGGCTGCCTGGAGCTCCTGCCCGGCCGGCGGGGGCGGAGGCCACACGGCGTTCTGCATGTCAGCACCCCTTTCCTCCACCGTCCGCGCTGTGCCTTCCACTGGGCTCTGGATTCTTTCGGATTCTGCTTCCGGGGCATTTGGGACGAGATTTCTCTGTTGATCTTCCCGAGTCTGAAGGACAACTGACAAAAACTTACTTCATGAAGTGAGGGGTCAGTGACGTAAGTGACCTGTGGCTCTGGGCAAAACCCCTTTGAAGAATCCAGAGCGAGGGGCCGGGGGCCATCTGCCTGTTGTCACTCCCCGGTGGGCAGTGTTCCCTCCATGCCGGGTGGCCCGAGAAGTTCTCTCTCTCCTCCACCTTCCATAGCCATGAGACTCCAGTTTGGATCACACCTTTTGTTTTGCGGTCATCGCAGATTCATAGGGTCCTCGTGCCTTGAAGCCGGTCCCACGGTGGTTACGGTGGTTACGTCTTGTAACCAAAGCACATCCCACCAGGGTGCTGGCTGGGCCGTCGCGGCCTTCCTATGGCCTTCCTTGGCCTTCCTTGGCCACGCCCACCTTCCCTCCATCCCCCACCCATTCAGCCCCTGGCAACCACTGTCCTGGGCTCCATTTCTGTAACTCAGCAGTGCAAGACAGTCTGCACCTGGAATCACAGTGCGTAGCATTTTGGAATTGGCAGTTTTCAGTCAACCTGATCTCTGGGGTTTGAGCCAGGTGGCCCTGTAGCACTGGTTTGTCGCTTCTTGCTGAGCTGAACTCCTTTCCGTGGGTCTCCCACACTGGCTTCCACTATTCACTCAGAGGATCTTTGCATTGTTCCCATTCTTTGGCTAATGGGGTCTTTTGCTGGGCAAAAATTTAAATTCTGATGAAGTCTAGTCTGTCAGTTTTCACTTTTATGGATTGTGCTTTTGTTGCCAAAGCTAAGAATCCAAAGATTTTCTTGTACACATTTTTTTTAAGATGTATTTATTTATTTTAGAGGGAGAGGGTGAATGAGGGGAGGGGCAGAGGCAGAGAGAAGATCCACACCAAGTGCGTAGCCCGATGCCAGGCTCAGTCTCACCACCCGGAGATTATGACCTGAGCTAAAATTGAGTTGGCCACTTAACCTTCTCAGCCACCCAGGGACCCCTCGTGTGGTTTTTCTAATGGTTCTCTAGTTTTGCATTTTGCATTTAAATCTGCAATCTATTTTGAGTTAATTTCTGTCTAAAAGCTGAAGCTTAGGTTGAGGAGGTTTTTTTCATTGGTTTTGTGGGGGGGTTGCCTATGGATGTCCACTTGCCCCAGCACCTGGGAAGTTCGTCTTCCCTCTGTTGAGTTGCTTTTGTATCTTTGTCAAAAATCAGTTGGGTTGACGTGCACCAGTGTGTTCCTGGTTCTTGACCCTTCCCTGTGGTCTCTGTCTGTTTCCAACCACTGTCACTCTCTTGGTTACCGTAGTGACCGAGCTTCAGAGCCGTCGTGACTGTTCGAGGGCCTTTCTCTTTCCAGGCGAATTTGAGAGAAGGCTTGTCTGTGTTTATACAACAAGTTGCAGACATTCTGGTAACAGTGGTGCTGGACCTACAGATCCTTTTAAGAAAATTGGCCTTTACTCCACTGTCTCCCAATCCATGAACATAGTATGCCTCTCTGTTTATTTAGATCTTTTTTTATTTCTTTCATCAGTTTTTTGTAGTTTTCAGTGTACAAGTCCTGTACGTGTTTTGTTAGATTTATACCCAAGATTCTTTTTCTTTTTAATTTTAGTGTCTACGTAGCATTACTAATACCTAATATCTAGAAATACAACAGATTTTTGTGTTTATGTTGTATTCTGTGGCCTTACTGAGCTCACTTACTCTAGGACTTTTTTTTTTGGTAGGTTCTATAGAATTTTCTGTGTAGACAGTCATGTCATCCAACAAGAGGAACAATTATTTCTTCCTTTTTAACCTGTGTTCCTATTTCCTTTTCGTGCCTGGTTTCCCAGGCTAGAATCTTGAACACTGTGTTGAGTAAGATTACGGAGAATGTACCTCTTTAGTTTGTTTCTGATCTTAGAGGGAAAGCTCTCAGGCTTTCCTCATCAAGTATAGTATTAGCTCTAGACTTTGTTTTACAGACGCTCTTTATCAAGTTGAAGAAGTTCCCTTCTATTCGTATTGTTTTACTAGTTTTTATCTTGAAGAAGTGTGAGAATTCTTCTGCATCTGTTAATACAGTTGGATGATGTTTTTCTTTAAGCTGTTAGTATGGCAAATTACACTGATTGCTTTTCAAATATTGAACCAATCTTGCATCACTGGAATAAACTTCAGTTGGTCGTGGTAGTGAATTCTTTCTAAATATTGCTGCAACTACATATTTCTTGCATCTGTATTAATGAGGGATGTCGGTCTGTAATTTTCTCTTTTATCTGTCTTTGCCATTTGTATCAAGGTAGTCCTATCCTCATAAAATGAGCTATTGTTGGTTTGTTTGTTTGCTTTCCTTTTCTATTTTCTATTTTGAAAGTGAGTATGTGGAGCTCGTGTTAATTCTTCTTTAAGCATTTGATAGAATTCTACAATAAGACCATGTGGGTTTGGAGATTTCTTTTTTCAGAAGCTTCTTGTTTAGGAATTCAAGGGGCGCCTGGGTGGCTCAGTGGGTTAGACCTCTGCCTTTGGCTTGGGTCATGATCTCGGGGTCCTGGGATCAGGCCCCACATCGGGCTCTCTGCTCGGCGGGGAGCCTGCTTCCCCCCCTCTCTCTCTGCTGCCTCTCTGCCTACCTGTGATCTCTCTTCTCTCTGTCAAATAAAGAAATTAAAAAAAAAAAAAACTAAAAATAAAAAAGATCTATTTAGGAATTCAGTGTCCTTAATAGTTGTAGAGCAATTGAATATTATCTGTTCCATACTGGGCTGAGTAATGGCAGTTTGTATTGTTCTAGGAATGGTATGTTGTCGGATGTACTTATGTGGAGTTGTTCATGGTATGTATTCCCTTAGAATCTCATTGATATCTGTGTGGTCTGCATTACTGTCCTGTTTTGTTCCTGATACTGGTCATTTGTTTCTTTGTTAGTGTTTGGGGGGTTTTTTTGGCTTTTTGTTTTTTTTAAGATTTTATTTATTTGAGAGAGAGGATGAGTGGGAGGGAGAAGACCCCCCCGCTGAGCAGGAACCTGACACAGGACTTGATGCCAAGGACCCTGGGATCACGACCCCAGCCTAAGGCAGATGCTTAACGACTGAGCCACCCAGGCTCCCCTTTCCTTTTGTTAGTCTTGTTAGAGGTTTGTCAGTGTTACTGATCTTTTCAGAGAACCAGCTTCTTGTTTTCCTGACTTTTCTCTGTTGTTTTGCTGTTTTCAATTTCAATTGATTTAAATAGATTTCTGCTCTTATCTTTATTATTTCCTTCTTTCTGTGTAGGTTTTTTCCCCCTTTTCTAGGTTCTTGTGGTCAGAGCTTAGATTACTGATTTGAGATTTTTTTTCTCTCTCTTTTTTAAGATTTTATTTATTTAGAGAAGGGGAGAGAGAGCGTGTGGGGGGAGGGGCAGAGGGCGAGGGAGAATTCCAAGCAGACTCCATGCTGAGCAGGGAGCCTCATGCAGAGCTGATTTATGACCTTGAGGCAGACGTTTAAGTGATCGAGCCGCTCAGGCACCTTGAGACTCTGCCTCTTTGGTAATGTGTGTGTTTACTGCTGTAAATTTCCCTCTGGGAACTGCTTTAGCTGACCCACAAATTTTGTGGTGTCGTATTTTCTTTTTTTTTTTTTTTTTTT
>JAQQSY010000020.1:266898-318816 GCA_028646535.1 Procyon lotor
AGGACGGGTCTGTGCACGTGGGGGGGGTCTCGTGGTCTAGGACGGGTCTGCACGTGGGGCGGGGACAGCGCGGCAGAGTCAGGCTGCACACGGCAGCACTGCGTCCTCCCGTGGACACAGACGCCTGGGGGCACCGCCGTCCCTGCCGGGGCCGCAGCTCCAGGAGAGCGCCCCCTTCCAGGCTGTGTGCGGGCTGCCGTTCAGACGACGTGGGGCCCCCACGCCGAATGTGGGACGGTGGCAGCCGCACAGCGGTAGGAGTCAGTTCCGGGGGGTTGGATAGGATAGGAACGTGAACCCCGTGAGTACAAATAAAATGCAAGAGGGGGAGGCTCTGGCCTCCTCTGGACACCAGGAGCTGCGCGTGGGAGGGCACCAGGCAGCGCCCAGGACAGGCTGCTGGGCTGGGGCTGGTGAGCAGCGGGACCCAGGGCTTCTCATGACCGAGGGGAGCAGCGAGTGGAGGGGAGACACTGTCCCAGGAACACAGGGCCGCCCGCTGGCGAGGGGCAGGCCAGCTGAGGTGTCCCCAGTGTGGAGCGAGCCTGTCCTGGGTCTGGTTATGACGGCAGGAGGGGCAGTGAGCTGCTGCCGGTTGGAGCCCGGCCCGCGCTGCTCTCCTGCGGGGAGGGTCCCACGGGGAGGGTCCCACAGGCCATGCCCGGGGGGGCTGGGGCGCTCTTGTTCTCCTGGCACTTTGGTTTCATTTCTAAGTTGGAAATGATCTCAAAACACATTATTTTGGGAAAAGCAGACTGTGACTCAGCATCTGGTGCCTCGTGGCCTTGGTGGGCCAGGCAGTGTCGCATCTGGGCTCTCTCTCCTTTGCACGCCTGCAGGTCATGTCCATCCTTCTGCACGGAGACGCCGCCTTTGCCGGCCAGGGCATCGTGTATGAGACCTTCCACCTGAGCGACCTGCCCTCCTACACGACTCACGGCACCGTCCACGTGGTCGTCAACAACCAGGTAACCGGGGCCGCGGAGGCCGCAGACCTCCCAAGGGCTCTGTGCTTAGGGCTGTCAGAGAGGGCCGCGTCTCGGTTGTTGGGGACAGTTCGTGGACAGTAAAGGTATGTCTTTTATAAAAGAGGTGGACAGCACAGGAAACCTTTTTTTAAAAGGTGAGATTTTGACAACGTTACTAAAGACCATGCCGCTACCTCGGAGTAGCGCATAGGTGGCTCTGCTTCTCTGAGAAACTGAAGTCTTGTACACGACGTTCTACCCGTTTTTTAATCATCTCATTATTTTCTCGGGGCCTTATATACTCTTAAAATGTTAATTTGAGGGGTACCTCTGTGGCTCAGTGGGTTAGGGCCTCTGCCTTCGGCTCAGGTCATGGTCTCAGGGTCCTGGGATCGAGCCCCACATCGGGCTCTCTGCTCAAAAGGGAGCCTGCTTCCCCCCCTCTCTCTGCCTGCCTCTCTGCCTGCCTGTGATCTCTCTCTCTCCCTGTCAAATAAATAAAAAATCTTTAAAAAATATTAATTTTAAAGATTTTATTGTTTTTCTATATCTGAGGGAGAGAGACTGCATACACGTGAGCACGAGCAGGGATGCGAGCCCAGACGGAGAAGCAATGGGGCTCGATCCCAGGATCCTGAGATCATGACCTGAGCTACCCAGGCACCCCTTAAAATACTAATTGAAATGAAAATACCCGTCATAGGTTATGTCATAAGACAGACGTTGTCACGCCGTTAGACTTCCGGCATTCTCACCATTCTAAGGAATGCTGTGATAAACGCTCTTGCAAGGGGCTGTTTCGGCCCAGTTCGGACATATCCCTGCTGTGTCCATTATTCCCGCTGCCTGTCGCCAGCCCGTGGGAACTGCCCTGTGACCGATACCCCGCGGCCTGGGCACGCAGGCGCTGCACTAGGTCAGGGCAGAGAGAGGGCGTGCGATTCAGTGCAGCGTGGGAGCCCGCGGGTGCCGGCAGCAGCACGGGTTCCCCGAGGGTCTGACCTCTCTGCAGATCGATGGTCCAGTAAGCAGATGACAGGGACCATCAGATCAGATCCCTGTGTCCAAGGGAGGGGACGAGGCCGTCCCCACTGAGTTTGGTCAGTGTGCGCCCGTCAGCCGGCTTCTGTCAGGCCCCACGTGCATGAGGAGGCCACCGGAGGGACAGGATCGAGGGGGTGACACAGTAGCTTCATTTGCACGGGTGATCTGTTCTACCTGTGAGGGGCTTATCTTCGTTTTCCGACCATTGTCTTTCACAGACCAGGCATTTTTCGTGTTGGTGAAGTCCAACGTATGATTTTACTTCTTTTGCAGCTCATGTTTTTGATGCCAGATGTAAAGAAAGTTTTGTCTCACTGAGGTCACAAAGATTACCCTCCAGCTGCTAGAACCTTTACAGGTTTTGCACTTTGTGAGTCTGTGTTGCATTTGGAGTCTGGAGACGAATATCCATGTCCCTTGTTTCAGGACAATCTGTTGGAAGAACTATTTTTGCTAGAAATGAATTGACCACATGTCTGTGGGTCTGTTCTCGTCCACTGATGTGTGTCTGCCTTTTCGGCCAACAGCACACCCCTTGACCATAGCTCTGCGTCAGTCTGGAAACTGGCACTAGTCCTCCAACTGTGTTACTTCTTAAAGTTGTTACGCATTTTCATATAAATCTTAAAATCAGCTTGTCGATTTCCACAAAGAAAGCTCTGCTAGTATTTTGATGAGAAGTCTGGAATCAGTACGTCGGTTTGGGAGGAATTGCAGCCTTCACAGTACGGAGCCTTCCAATCTGACCATACAATAAATCTCCAAATTATTTCAATTTTTTTTTTCCTCTCACGGGTATTTTCTAGATCTCAGCATACACATCCTGCACATTTCTGTGAGGCTTACTCTTAAATATTTGATTATTTTGGGTCTGTTATAAATGATACTTTTTTTAAAAAATTCAATTTTTTTGAATTGGCTTGTTACCAGGACGTAGAAATAGAATTCAGTTTTGCGTTTTTTACACCTTATTAAACTTTACACCTTTTTTACAACCTTATTAAACTCACTTTTAGTAATTTGTTTGTGGTACTGTGGAATCTCTGTTTAAACAATCACGTCTCAACAAGAGTCAATTTTATTTCTTCATTCCCAACGCTTGTATATAAGTTTTTGCTGAGTTGTATCTTTATATATTTTGGATATGAATCCCTAAGCAGATATACAATTTGCAGATACTTTTCCCATCCCATAGGCTGCCTTTTCATTGTTAATGGTTTCCTTTGCTGTGCAGAAGCTTTTACTTTGACGTCATCCCACTGGTGTCAGATCCCAAAAATCACGAAAACTGATGTCCAGAAGCTTACTTGCCTGTGTTTTTTTCTGGGAGTAAAAGGTCTTACATTCAAGTCTTTAACCCATTTTGAGTTTGTTTTTGTTTTTTAAGATTTTATTTATTTATTTATTTGACACCGAGAGAGATCACAAGCAGGCAGAGAGGCAGGCAGAGAGGGAGGGGGAAGCAGGCTCCCCGCTGAGCAAGGAACCCCCCATGGGGCTCAATCCCAGGATCCCGAGATCATGACCTGAGCCGAAGGCAGAGGCTCAACCCACTGAGCCCCCCCGGTGCCCCCTGAGTTTGTTTTTGTATGTGGTATAAGAATGTGGTCCACTCTCATTCTTCCGCATGTGACCGTCCAGTTTTCCCAACACCATTTGTTGAAGAGACTGTCCTTTCCTCATTGTGTATTTTTGGCTCCTTTGTCATAACTTAATGGACCATGTAGGTGTGGGTTTGTTTCTGGGCTCTCTGTTCTGTACCATTGGTCTGTGTGTCTGGTTTTGTGCCAGCACCACACTGTTTTGATTAGTACAGCTTTGCAGTGTTGTTTGAAATCAGGCAGCGTGACACCTCCCGCTCTGTCCTTCCTTCTCAGTACTGCTGTGGCTATTTGTGGTCTTGTGGTTTCGTGTATATTTTAGGATTGGTTGCTCTGTTCCTGTGGGAAATGCCCCTGGTATTTTGATAGGGATTGCGTTGAATCTGTAGATGGCTTTGGGCAATGTAGACATTTTAATTTTTAATTCTTCCAATCCATGAACATGGTATGTCTTCCCATTTGCTTGTGTCTTCAGTCTCTTTCATCAACATGGTACAGTTTTCAGAGGACAGGTCTCACGTGCTCGGCTACATTTATTCCTACAGACGCTATTTCTTATTTCGGGTATCTGTTGAGCCCCACCCTCTCCGATTCTGGGTCTCCAGTGGCGCCAACGTCAGACCTGTTGTTACAACCTCACATGCCTTTCCATTTGTTGAGATTTGGGGTGACCACAAGGTCATGGATTCTTTCCTTTCTGCCCCCAGTCTGCTGTAGAAATCTCCATGCGGGTTTTTCTCCCCCAGTTGTTTGTTTTGTCTTTTAGAGAGAGCACAGGCAGGATGCAGGGGCAGAGGGAGAAGGAGAGAATCATAAGCAGACTCCTACACTCAGCATAGAGCCTGACGCAGGGCTCAGTCCTGTGATGATGAGCTCGCGACCTGACCCAAAATCAAGAATGGGACACTCGTGGGGCACCTGGGTGTCTCAGCCGTTAAGCAGCTGCTGTCGGCTCAGGTCATGGTCTCAGGGTCCTGGGATCGAGCCCCACATCAGGTTCTCTGCTCAGCGGGGAGCCTGCTTCCCCCTCTCTCTCTGCCTGCCTCTCTGCCTACTTGGGATCTCTCTGTCCGGTACATAACCTTAAAAAAAAAAAAAAAAGAATGGGCCACTCAACCAACGGAGCCACCCAGACGCCCCCAGCATTTTTATATTTTTCAGTTCTAAACCTTTTTCTTCACTCTCATGTCTTTTCTTCTGTGTCTTTGCTGAGAGTTTTTGTTTTATCTAACTGTGTTTGAAGCATATTTATAATTTTCTCTTTTTTTTTTTTTTAAGATTTTATTTATTTGACAGAAACACAGCGAGAGAGGGAACACAAGCAGAGGGAATGGTAGTGGGAGAAGCAGGCTTCCCGCTGAGCAGGGAGCCCGATGTGGGGCTCGATCCCAGGACCCTGGGATCATGACCTGGGCCGAAGGCAGACGCTCAACGACTGAGCCACCCAGGCGCCCCACATATTTATAATTTTCATCAAAGCATTTTTACGATGTCTTTTTTAATGTATTTGTCGGATAATTCAAACATCCGTGTCATCTTGGTGTTGGCTTCCGATGGTCGCTTTTCCCATTCAACCTGAGGTTTTTCTGGTTGTTGGTTTTCAAATGAAACCAAGACATCCTGGAATTTCTGTGGAGACTCCGATCTTACTTAAATCTTGTGTTAGGACTCACCTCCTGGGCATGTCAGGTGGGGTGGGCGGAGTCCGGGCTCCCCACCTATGTCTCCCATGACCCAGAGAGGGGAGGACAGGTGGGGCGGTACAGGTGGTGTGTTGCTGCTCCCCACGAGGTGTGCACTGACCCCAGGGAGGGGGTGGGTGCCTCCTCACCTTGGTGCCGGGTGGTCCGGACCCCACCCCAGCCTTTGTGGGTGGGGAAGGGGAAAGGCTGTGAGCCGGCCGTTGACTGTCTAAAGTTGCGTCCTAGGGGCGCCTGGCTGGTTCGTTGGGCGGACATGTGACTCTTGATCTCAGGGTCGGGCGTCGTAGCCCTCCATTGGGGTAGAGATTACCTTATATAAATACTTTAAAATTTAAAATCTCGGGGGCGCCTGGGTGGCTCAGTCGTTAGGCGGCTGCCTTCGGCCCAGGTCAGATCCCAGGGGCCTGGGATCGAGCCCCACATCGGGCTCTCTGCTCTGCGGGAAGCCTGCTTCTCCCGCTACCATTCCCTCTGCTTGTGTTCCCTCTCTCGCTGTGTTTCTCTCTGTCCAATAAATAAAAAAAAATCTTTAAAAAAAAAAAAAAAAAAAATTTAAAATCTCAAAAAAATAACCATATTAACTTTTAGAAAAAAGAAATGTTGTGTCCTGAGTGTCTCGTTCATGGTCCTCTGGCTTTTCCTCGTCTGTGTCTCTGGTGTGTCTGCACCGCCCGCCTCTGTAGCACCGGGCTGGGTACTTGTCACTGAGTCGTTCCTGGGAGCCCGAGGTCCCTGGCTGGTCTGCGTTCCTCTGCTGCCCTCAGAGTTTCATGTGTGTCCTGCATGCGATGTCCTAGGGTTCCAGCTGCCCTTGGCAGGAGGAATAGGGAGAGGCTCGTCTTCATCCTGCAGAAGTGGAAGTCCCAATGAGAACATTTAAGTATACATTCAGTTTCTTTAGTAAATATAAGACTATTTGTTCACGAGGGGCTGTGGTGACCTCTTCAAGTGGTACAACCTGGGGTCCTCGAGCCTGTGAGGTCCTGTTGTAGAGTCTGTACTGATGTCCCTTCCGTCGTTCTGGATGCTGATGATTCATGTTTTTTCTCTTTTCTTCTTAAATGGTCTGGCTGTAGACTCGTTGTTGCTTTCCAAGGAACAGCTTTGGTTTCGTTGCGATTTTTGTAGTTTCCTGTTTTTTAGTTCATTGATTTCTACTTTGTTAGCCCTTTCCTTCTGCTTGCTTTGGATTTAATTTAGCCTCTTCTTTCTGCTTTCTTAGATCACTGATTTGAAACCTTCCTTCTTTGCAATATAAACATTTAATAACATTGCAATTTAGGGATCCCGTTACACAAATACAGCATGGGGAAGCCGTGGGCTTGCTAGGTTCTCGGGACAGAATGGGAAGCATTTTGGTGACATTTAAGTGGCCCGTGTCCAGGGGCGAGTGTCTCGGGATGGCACAGTGTCTAGACCTGTCCTGCCGGGACCCAGGAAACTGGGAGAGCCCTAGAAACATGAGAGCAGTTTTCCTCCAAATCCGGGATTCGTGCGGCAAGAGTGTGACGTCAGTGTCGGCACCGGTGCTAGCAACTACCAGAAAGCAGATCTCGGTGGAGGGACAGGGAGACGTTCCAGCAAACAGGTGGGCTCCAGCCGGGGACCAGCTGCAGGCCTGAAGGGGACGGGGCTCCGGCAGGGATGACGGGAGTACCCCGTTTGCCCTCAGGGTCTCTGGCGCTGTCAGACCAGCAACGCCTCTTGGTGGGTTCTTCCCACTGGTGCGCTCGAGGCCAGTCGTCCCCCGAGACCTCCCCGATGCACCAAGGCCGGAGATCAGAATTTTCATCCCTATATCAATAGGGCGCTGGTTAAGTAACTTGTGGGGTACCCCTATTTGTTACAAGACTGGAGTGAGTTAGCACATGCAAGCTGGTGTATGTAAAATGCTCAGATCGGCGCCCGGCCCGGGAGTGGGCACCGTGCAAGCTAAGTGCCGCGCCTACTGCGATGCGGTGAAACAGTTCGGAAGACGGGTGAAACGATCCCCAAGATCTATTAGGTGGAGGGAAGTGGAGAGCAGCATGTGTACACCCCTATCTCCCTGTGTCTGTGCGCGCACACCCCACAGAGCACACTCTGTCTCCTCACACGCGCGCGCACATCCATGTGGTCACGGCGGGGGGTGCTCGGAGGGCCGCCGGCCGCCTGAGGTCTTAACCTGTCAAAGCAGTTCACTTCCTGCGAAGTTCTAGAAACGTGTGTGTCGTGACCACCTACGCTCATTTCCCTAAGTGAGGAGACCGAGATGGGGCCGTGAGGTCGTTCAAGACGTGTTCATCAGAGTTCTCCGTCGTACATCATTGTCTCCGTGTTCTCACTGGTTTCTGATCTTCAGTGACTGTTGAGGAGATCACATTACAGCCGTTAGAATTCCCAGCCTTCCGTGTGAGCTCCGTTCCACCCGTGTTTTCTTTCGTCTCTTGGTGATTGGGACACCGCGGATCCTGACCCGGTGGGGGGGGTCAGGCCAGTGCGACCTGTGCGGGAGAAGGGCGAGTGACGGACTGCCCTCGCTGCTCTCAGAACACACCTAGCATTTGACCTTCTGAAATTCTTTTCCGGGGAAGCCGTCTGATGCTGCGCATTTTTCCGAGTGTGTCAGAACCATATTTGTACTACTTACACAGGTGGGGACTTAGCCCTGTGTCCTGTGTCCGCTGGAGCAGCCCTGGTGGGACTGTGCCCACCAACAGAAGAGGGGACAGACACCCGTGCCGTGAGAACCAAGGCAGGCGGGCGGTCTCCCAGGTGAAGGGAGGCGAGACAGGCCCTGGGATGAGGGGTGGGGTTGGACACTGGGCCGGGGCAGAAGGTCGGGCGCCCATCATGAGGCAGACAGAGCGTGTGGGGCCCGGTGGGTCAGGTGACACACGCTGGGACGTGGAATTGGAGGGCTGGTCGGGGAGCAGCCCTGTTTTAGCAAATAGGACTCCCTGTAGCTCACCCCTGCGGGGCTGGGGGAGACGAGCGTGCACACGGGTGTCAGGGAAGGGGCGTGGGACACAAAAGGGAACAAGTGACAGGTGGCCAATCTGAATGAAGACTGCGGGAGTTCTCGGTGTTACTCTTTGAACTTTGTCACGTCTGAAATTGTATCAAAACTGTGAAGTAGGGACAAGCCTAAGAAGGTGGCGGGGATTGTCCAGGCCAGGAGGGCCCCGCCGTAGAAGAGGGGGTGGTGTTCGTGGGGCCTGGGCGTGACCGCTGTGGTATCGTCACGCTGTGTGTGTCTGAAGCGTCTCATACAAGTCCATAGGAAATGTAGCTTGTAAACCTACGCGTACAGAATTTGTAGTACGTTGACAAAAGTAAGGACTATGGTGAAGGCTTTCAATTTTCCTTTCCAAGAAACGGTGCTCGTCATGTGAACAAACCGCTGAGTTACAGAACGGCGTCGGAAGTTTTAAATGTATATTACGTGTATGTGGGCAAAGAAGAACATCAAAATACTCTGTAGCTAGTGGAAAGATACGTAACTTTGTTTAAATTAACTCTCATTTTTTTATACCGTCTTCCAAACTCTGTGTTGGACACGTATGAAGTTCGTTTGCAGAATAGAGAACCAAACAATAAAAAAACAAAGACCTGAACAGCCACTTGGGGACTCGGGAGGGCAGGCCTGGCCCTGCACCCAGCCCCGCCCAGCAGCGTATCCCTTGCAGATCGGCTTCACCACGGACCCACGCATGGCCCGCTCCTCACCCTACCCGACAGACGTGGCCCGCGTCGTGAATGCCCCCATCTTCCACGTGAACTCGGACGACCCGGAGGCCGTCATGTACGTGTGCAAGGTGGCGGCCGAGTGGAGGAGCACCTTCCACAAGGACGTGGTGGTGGACCTGGTGAGCGGCCCTCCATCCGTGTCCAGGAGAGGAGGGGTGGGCTTCCTGGGGCAGCCTCACCGCGCCGCTCCCCACCTGGGCTCCCGCACACCGTGGACCCACCAGCGTCCACGGGCCTGCCCAGGCTCCCCTGGCCACCCTTGCCCAGGGCTCCTGGGGCCCCAGGCTGCGTGAGCTGTGCCAGGAAAGAAGGAAGTTGGGGTCTTGTGCCCGGGTGTCCCAGATCCCCCGTTTCATCTCCTGGGACAGCGCCTCTGCCGTGAAGGCAATCTGGATTGTAAGGGAGGTGCACTGGGGCGCCGTGCGGGAGAGCGGGCTGGTGCTGGCAGGTCCCTGATGCCTGTGTGTCCGTGCCGTGTCCAGGTGTGTTATCGGCGCAACGGCCACAACGAGATGGACGAGCCCATGTTTACGCAGCCACTCATGTACAAGCAGATCCGCAAGCAGAAGCCCGTGCTGCAGAAGTACGCCGAGCTGCTGGTGTCCCAGGGTGTGGTCAACCAGCCCGAGTACGAGGTGCGCCCCCGGCCCGACTCGGGGGGTAGGGAGAGGCCAGGCGGGGACGGGCCCAGCTGCGAGCTGGCCCGCAGACGCGGCCGGCCGTGCATGGGCCTCGGGTGGCAGTGCCCCTGGGGGCCTTGCGGGCGCCCCGACAGCCGTGCTGTGCCCGACCTTCCAGGAGGAGATCTCCAAGTACGACAAGATCTGTGAGGAGGCCTTCACCAGGTCCAAGGACGAGAAGATCTTGCACATCAAGCACTGGCTGGACTCCCCCTGGCCCGGTGAGCGAGGGGCGCCACCGGGCACCTCTCCCCCGCCCCCCACTGCCCCGCGGGCCCCACGTGCGGCCCGGGAGAGTGGCGGCCTCGGGTCAGCTTGCGCTCCTGTCCTAGGTTTCTTCACCCTGGACGGGCAGCCGAGGAGCATGACCTGTCCCTCCACGGGCCTGACGGAGGACATCCTGACGCACATCGGGAACGTGGCCAGCTCCGTGCCCGTGGAGAACTTCACCATTCACGGAGGTAAGGACGCCCACCTTCCTGTGCAAGTGTTGGGCCCCGTCGGGGAGGACAGGGTGGGACGTCACGGCCGCCGGCGGGGCCGCGGGCGGTGCTGCTCTTGTCGCGAGCGGGCCTGCTGGGCGGCTGGTGAGCGCCGCGTCTGCGCAGGGCTGAGCCGGATCCTCAAGACCCGCGGGGAGCTGGTGAAGAACAGGACCGTGGACTGGGCTCTGGCGGAGTACATGGCGTTCGGCTCGCTCCTGAAGGAGGGCATCCATATCCGGCTGAGCGGCCAGGACGTGGAGCGCGGCACCTTTAGGTAACGCC
This sequence comes from Procyon lotor, assembly GCA_028646535.1. NCBI lineage: Eukaryota > Metazoa > Chordata > Mammalia > Carnivora > Procyonidae > Procyon > Procyon lotor. The sequence continues at coordinate 277,391 of JAQQSY010000020.1, forward strand.
CTCGGGGTTCTTGGGGCGCCGGTGAGCGCGGCAGACGGAGGGGGGGGGCTCCGGGGTTTCTCGGGGGAGGTGGCCGCCTCTTGGGTGTGCGCGTCGGGGTGGAACACGGCCACACTGCCCCCGACCTTCGTTGTGCCTCAGCCACCGCCACCACGTGCTCCACGACCAGAACGTGGACAAGAAGACCTGCATCCCCATGAACCACCTCTGGCCCAACCAGGCCCCCTACACCGTGTGCAACAGCTCGCTGTCCGAGTACGGGGTCCTGGGTGAGTGCCCCGGCCCGCGGGCCCCCTCCCGCCGCCCCGCCCGCCGCAGCCCTGCCCCTCCCCGCCCCCCCCCCACTCAGTCTGCTCTTGCCCCACCTCCCCGCTCTGCAGGCTTCGAGCTGGGCTTTGCCATGGCCAGCCCTAACGCCCTGGTCCTCTGGGAGGCCCAGTTCGGTGACTTCCACAACACGGCCCAGTGCATCATCGACCAGTTCATCTGCCCGGGACAGGCCAAGTGGGTGCGGCAGAACGGCATCGTGCTGCTGCTGCCCCACGGCATGGAGGGCATGGTGAGCGCCCCCGCCCCGTCTCCGGGGGGAGGGGTCGGGTCCTGCTCCCCCTCTGCCCCCGCCCCCGCTCTCCTCGCTGCAGAGGGCCCGTGGGAGACCCTCCCAGGACTGCGGGGGGAGCCCTGCAGAGCCGGGCTGTGGGCCCCTCCGCGCTCTGGGCGGGCAGCGGTAGAAGAGCCAGCAGGTCGGTGCAACTCGGAGCTTTTCAGACCAGAAGTGCCCCGAGTCTCCTACGGAAGAGACGTGGCGAGTGCAGCTCCCAGCTCTGCAGAGCTCCCGAACTGTCATGTGTGTGTCTGGTTCCAGGGCCCGGAACATTCCTCCGCCCGGCCGGAGCGGTTCCTGCAGATGTGCAATGATGATCCCGACGTCCTGCCGGTGAGCAGGGTGGTGGCCCCGCGCCCGGTCCTGGGGGGACGCGCGGGCGGCTCCTGCCGGCCCCCCAAACTGAGAGTCCCCCTCCTGCTGCCGCTTGAGGAGCAGCCGTCTGCACCGGGTTCGGGCAGACGTCTTGGAAGAAAGAAGCCGGGCACCTTTGGGCTGCTGTCGGTGGAGCTTTGAGACGTAGCACAGAGCCATCAGGAGTCCGCAGAGCACATGGGGCGGGGCCGATGGTAGAACCGAGGAGGGGGAGGGACGGAGCGGCCCGAGAACCCACGGCGTGAGCTCCTGGCGGGATCCCCGGGCAGCCCCGCGGCAGGAGCTCAGTCCGCCGGGTCTCCCCTCCCCCCGAGCCGCAGAACCTGGAGGAAGCCAACTTCGACATCAACCAGCTGTACGACTGCAACTGGGTCGTCGTCAACTGCTCCACCCCCGGCAACTTCTTCCACGTGCTGCGGCGCCAGATCCTCCTGCCCTTCCGCAAGCCGGTCCGTCGGGGCGGTGCCCGGCGGGAGGGTGCACACGGGGGCGGGGCTGGAGGGGCCCCGAGCGTGGGGGAGGGCGCACAGGCCCCCGGCCAGCAGGCTCCTGGGTTGGTGCTGAACGGGGAGTAGGGGTGTGTGTGACAGGCCCGCAGGTCGAGACAGCCTGGCCTGGGGTGGGGACCCCACAGAGAGGCTGGGGCGCCGGGGCGCGGCAGGCTGGGACACGTCCTGGAGGGGCGCACGGCGCGGCCGAATGGGGAGCAGCGCCGTCCGGGCTCCTCCTGCCCCCGAAGCTGGGAGCGCGGCACTGGGTCTCCAGCGCGGAGTCGCACAAGGGTCGTTCTCACCGGGCTGTTGGGCCTCCTTCTGGAACCCGTGGGGCCTGATCCGTCACCGGCGTGTGCTTCTCTGTTTCAGCTGATCATCTTCACCCCCAAGTCCCTGCTGCGGCACCCCGAGGCCAGAACCAGCTTCGACGAGATGCTCTCAGGTGGGTGTGGGGCCAGCTGCTGCTCTGTGGGGCTCGGGGGCTGTACCCGAGGGTCTCACTGTGGCCCTTGCCACCTTTCTGGTCGTTGGGTGAAGACCAGTGAACACGGCAGCCCACGAGTCGGAGCTTGTTTGTACGTCGCTCAGAAGGTGTGTCTGGTGCCCTGCTGGGTCTGCGGCCTTCCCCTGGGTGCGCCCCAGGCCTCGTTTAGCGGCAGGGAAGCAAGCCTGAGCTCAGAGTGTCCCTGCTGCCCCGGCCGCTGCTCCCGGAGGCCATGCAGTGAGCCCCACAGCATTGAGATCCCCGCGTGGACGGCGGGCAGCGGACACAGCCCAGAACGGCTGCACGTGGCCGGGCTCCCTGGGCCAGGGGAGCCTGCCTCCTCCCAGCCGCGGAGCCCCCTTAGTCATCAGTCACGGTGAAGCCCTCCTCGGTTGGTTTGTTTTCCTGTTGGTCATTATGATGGTGAAAGGCACACAAAACATAAAACATCGGTGTTGCGCGTGCAGCTCATGAGCGTTAGGCGCACTCACACAGCTGTGCGGCCGCCTGTGGAGCTCCCACTCTCTGCGTCTGGTCCCGGCGGTCGGAGGCCCCACGTGTGCGTGCGGCCGGTGTCCCTCGTCTGCCCCTTGCTCCCTCATGACGTCCTCCAGGTCCGCCCGCGTCACAGCCGCGTCAGAACCCCTTCCCTCCTTAAGGCCTAATGAGCGTCCAGCGTGCGGATGAAGCACTTGTGTCTGCCTGTCCACTGGTGGACATTGGTTGCCTCCACCTTGGGGCGATCGTGGACGATGCTGCTGTGAGTGTGGGAGCGACTTCTCTTCGACGGCCCGCGTTCCGTTCATTTGGGCGTATCCTCAGCAGTGGAACCGTGGGCTCCTGTGGTGCTGGTTTTAGGTTTTTGAAGAACTTCTGTACTGTTTTCCCTAGCAGCTGTGCCTTTTTATTTCCCCACCTCCACTCGTGAGGGTTCTAGCTTCTCCACGTCCGTGTCAGCACCTGGTTTTTATTTCTAACGGCCGTCCTCCTGCGCCTGAAATAGTACTGTGTTGGGGTTCTGATTTGCATTTATCTGCTGACAGCGGTGGTGAGCCTCTTCTCAGGGGTCTGCTTTGGAGAAATGTCTGTTCGGTCCTGTGCCTGATTTTCAGTCGGGTTGTTTGCGTTGTTGTTGAATTTTAGACGTTCTTTCTATATGCAGGATACTAATCCGACATTGGGTAGATCACTTGCAGCTGTTTTTCCCATTCTGCCTGCTGTCTCCTTTTTTTTCTTTTAAGATTTTATTTACGAGAGAGAGAGCAAGTGATGGGGAAGGGCAGAGGGAGAGGGGGAAATAGACCCCTGCGGAGCAGGGAGCCCGATGCAGGACTCGATCCCAGGACCCCAGGATCATGACCCGAGCCAAAGGCAGACGCTTCACCTTCTGAGCCCCCAGGCGCCCACCCCTACCCCGTATGTTGTCTCTTGATGCACAAAATGTTTAGAATTTCATGAAGTCTACTTTTCTCTTTCGTTGCCAGCACCGTTGGCATCAATTCCAGGAAATCACTGCCACATCCACTGCCGGGAAGCATTTGCCCTGTTTTTTTCTTAGAGTTTGAGCATGGTAGCTCGTATGTTGAAGTCTCTAGCACATCGTGGGTTAATTTCTGTGTCTGGCGTGAGGGTCCTTCCTCTGCACGTGGACGTCCAGTTTTCCCAGCATTCTCGGGACGGTCTCCCTCTCCCTCCCCACTGAGCCGTCCGGGCTCTGTGTCCGAGGTCTGCGTGTCTCGGTGCCCCCTCCTCGCCGTCCCGGGGGCTGTGACTCCAGGCCGGGTTCTGAAGTCGGGGACTGGACCTCCTGCAGCCTCAGTCTCATGTTCTAGGACCGCTCTGGCTGTTCGGGGGCCTTTGAGATTCCCCGAATTTTGGGGTGGATTTCTCTCTGTCTGCAGAGTATGTCATTGGGCTTTTGGTTGGACTGAATCCAGAGCTCACTTTGGGGACAGTGGACGTCGTGGCTGCAGCAGGCCTGCCTGCGGGTGAACAGAGACGCCGTCTGTTTGCTCGTCTCTCATTTCTTCCGGCAGCGCCTTGCGGTTTTCAGTGTGCAAGTCTTCCCCGTCTTCGTTTATTCATCAGTACTTTATTCCTTTGGACATTCTGGCAAATGGAGTTTCTTATTTGCGTTTGGATCGGTCGCTGTTAGTGTGCAGAAATGCATCTGAGCTCTCTGTGTTGGTTTTTTTATCTTGCAACTTTGCTGAGTTCGTTTATTCTAATTTTGGAGTTTTCTACATGTGAGATCATGTCGTCCACACACAGATAATTTTATCTCTTCCTTTCCAATTTAGAGGCCTTTTGTCTTCTCCCCCAGCTGCTCTGGCTGGGGCTTCCAGTACGAGGCTGGATGGGGACAGTGATGCGGGCCTCCCCATCTTGCTGCTGAGCTTAGGGGAAAAGCTCAGTCTTGCGCTGCTGAGTATGACATTGGCTGTGGGCCTTTCATATCTGGCCTTTCTCCCACTGCCCCTCTGGGGCATGAACGTGTGTGTGTGTGCACATCACTAGGGGACACCCCTCGCTGGGCGCCGCTTGCGGAAGGCAGCTTCTTCCCCTTGTGGGGCCCGGCGGAAGCCCTCAGTGCTTGTAAACTCGTGGGGAGTCTGAGCAGAGTGATCAGACTCTGTGGCCCCGGCCGTCCAGGGTGAGCTGTCCCCAAGAAGGCACTGGTGTCACTCGCGGTCTGAGGCTGGCCTTGGCCTACTGTGCGCTGCGCGCAAGGTGCTTCTCGGGGCTCTCAGTCTGGACGGATTCGAGGGCATCTGGGGCTGGTGCTCACCGGCAGCTGTGTGTTGTGGCACCAGCCCGGGTCACGGCCCTGCCCCGGGGACCCACCGGTGCGCGGCAGCAGCGGGAGGGCCCTGGGCGTCCTCCACCAGGTCCTGAGACGGCCCCCGGCCGCGGGGCTTCTCTCGTAGGAACCCACTTCCAGCGGGTCATCCCGGAAGACGGCCTCGCCGCCCAGAACCCGGAAAACGTCAAGCGACTTCTGTTCTGTACGGGCAAGGTGTACTACGACCTCACGCGGGAGCGGAAGGCGCGGGGCATGGCGGAGCAGGTGGCCATCACGCGGATCGAGCAGGTGAGGCCAGGCGGTGCGCAGCCGGGGCCCGGGGCGCTCAGCTTCCGGAGCGAGCCCTCTGCTGACCGCACCCCTCGCCCTCCACAGCTGTCCCCGTTCCCCTTCGACCTCCTGCTGCGGGAGGTGCAGAAGTACCCCAATGCCGAGCTGGCCTGGTGCCAGGAGGAGCACAAGAACCAGGGCTACTACGACTACGTGAAGCCCAGGCTGCGCACCACCATCGGCCGCGCCAAGCCCGTGTGGTGCGTGGGCGCCGGGAGGGCCGCGGGGGGCCGGCCCTCCGAGCCTGGGCCTCACACCGCTGTCGCCCCCTCAGGTACGCCGGCCGGGACCCCGCCGCCGCCCCAGCCACCGGCAACAAGAAGACCCACCTGACAGAGCTACAGCGTCTCCTGGACACGGCCTTCGACCTGGACGCCTTCAAGAACTTCTCGTAGACGCCGCGGGCCCCGCCCTCCGCAGCCACGGCCGCCCCTCGCTTCTCGACTAAAGAATAGTGCCTCAGCGCTGCCCACGCCTCTGCCCGTCCGCCGCACCGCGCCCTCCGCCCCCCGCTTACCGGTCAGGCTGCCGTCCCCTGTGTGCTTGGCTGTCCCCCGAGGCCAGAGGCCCCCCGGCGCTGTGACTTCCGTCCGGCGCCTTCGTGGAAGCCACGGGGAGCGGGAGGAGGAGAGGGAGCCCCTGCGGGTGTCCTGGGAGGGTCGCCTGTCCCCTAGCCCTCCCGCTGCCCCCACAGGACCAGCCTCGTGTGGCCTCGCGGGCCCTGGCTCATCCCGGTCACCCGATGCGGCGGCGCCCGGACAAGGTGGCCGCCTCTCCCCACCCCGAGCCCCAGGCCCCGGGGTGGGGAGCCATCGCTGTCCCGACTTCACCGGTGGGCTGGGGTCCGGCGGTGCTCGCTCTGCGCAGGAACCACGGCCCCGCTTGGGGCGGCTGGCGGGAGGGGCCTGCGCCCGGCCTGGCACAGAGAGGGCAGGTCCGCTCTCTGCACTGTCCACTCCCGCCGCCCGAGAGGGTCCCGGGCCACGCGTGGGGGCCGCGCCTGCCTCACCCACCCGGGGCCAGGCGGCCCCAGAGCCACAGGGGATGTGGGGCTCGGGGCTCACGGCCCGGCCGCTGCCTGCCTCCCCCACCCCACGCCCCGACACCGTGGGACGGAAGCATTCTTCTCTGTGCCGCCGCCGGTCAGCAGGGGAGACGAGGGCCGGGGCCGAGGGGCAGCTGGAGGAGAGGGCGCCTTCCCTCACCCATCACAGGGACAGATCTGATTTATTTATTTTGGTTAAAAAAAAAGAACAAAAACTTGGCATTGCATTTGGCTTGACCCATAAACGAAGTTACCCTCGGGCCTGTGTGTCGTCCTTTCTGTCCGCCCCAACCCTGTCCCCGGAAGAGGCCGGCCCAGGCCTCCCCGCCCTGCCTGAAAGGCTGCCCCTCGCTGCTTGGCCCCGTGTCACGGGTGCGGCTTGTGCCTGGTGCGCCCGCTCCTGAGCCTCCCCAGCTCCCTGGCCGGTCTGCACCCCCTGGAAGCCCACGCAGGTCCTCTGACCACTGCCGGGGCGCCGGCCATGCCAGCAGGGCTCCCGTGGGCCCAGTGTCCCCTCTTGACCAGAGCCTCACCGTCTCGGGCCCACAGCACCCCATCCTTGGCCTGGGGGGGACCTAGGGGCTGATGACCCTGCATTGTCCAGGCCACACCGGGGTCCCTTATCCTTGAAGCCCATTGAGAATCTCTTCCTTGTGTTCTTCGTGCTCTCTGCAGCCTGCCCAGGGGTCTTCCAGCCCTGGCGGGACGATGGCCACACGTAGGCGAGCTGGGCGTGGGGTCGGGGCAGCATGACCAGCACACCCCTGTGACAGTCGGCTGGCTGCAGCAGGGCGCGCACACGGAGGGGGCCCGCGGGGCAGCTGGGGGGGGGAACGACACTGGGCCCTCCCAGGTCTGCTGTCTGCTCTGCCTGCAGGCATCCCTGCCCTGTGACCATGCACGACTGGGAGAGCCTCCTGCCTGCTCAGCGGGGGCTTTGGGGAGGACGAGTACGTGAGTGCAAGTCAGCGTGAGTGTGAGTGTGTGTGTGTGTGTGTGTGTGTGCGGGCCTGTTGAGGGGTAGCCTGGGTTTGGACGGACAGGATCTTTCAACACCCACACCAGCGTGAGAGACTCTGCCGGCTCTGCTGGGGGGCGGGGGGCGAGCCCTGAGCAGGCTGCTGCCCCCGGACAGGTGCGGCTGGCCCGGGAGAGGCCTGGGGGTGCCACGGGGGTGGGCGTTGTGTGAGGTGCCCAACCACCGGGCCGACTCCGTCTTCTCCGGTGGAAAGAGCGGGAATTGGGATCCGTGTCGAACCTAGTTCTGCCCAGAGTTAGCCGGGGCTGTGAGCTCCCCGAGTGCACTGAGCAGAGGGAGAGAAAACCGTCGGAGTGAGCCGCACATCTCCCACCGCCCAGCTCGGGCCCTGCTGCACCCCCAGCCCCCCAGGGCCTCACCCCCCCCTGCCAGCCCCGTTCCGTAGCTGAGCTGTGACACGTGGCGTTGGTTTCAGGTGTATGACAGTGACTCCCTGTTGTACAGACCGCAAGGTGGTGGGCAGTCACCCCATCTGTGACACGTGCTTCCAATTACTTTTCATGTGATGAGAACTTTTAAGATTTACCCTCTTAGAAACTTCCAAATGTGTAGCACAGTATCACTAACCACAACCACCAGGCTGGACCCCAGGACTTCCTCACTGTGTGGCTGGAAATGTGTACCTTTGACCCCCTCCCCTTACCCCCCGCACCCGGGGCCTCAACAACCCTCCCTCCACTGCCCCAGCCCCCGAGACCGTGACCTGAGCCAACAGCAGACACTGGACCCACTGACCACCCACCCCCGCCGCGCCCCGAGCCTTTACGTCTGTAAATGTCCCTCCCAGCTCTGTTTAGCTCCACAAAGTTTGATATATTTTGTTATATATTCATTGGGTTTGGTACATTAAAAAAGTTTTCCTTGAGACACCCTCTCGAAAATTCGTTGTTTCCTGTTCTCTGTTACTGATTAGTTTGATTTCGTTGTCGCTAGAGAAAGGCACTCCACAGTGTCTCAGTTCTGTTACCTTCATTGGCATTGGCTTTATGGCTAAGATAACGGTCCACCTTAGTGTGTGTTCCACGGGCACTCGGAAACAATGTGCAGTGGGTGAAGGGCTCTGTCTGTGCCCAGGACACCCTGTGGGTTCGGGGTGTTGTTCAGTCCTTCTGCGTCCCTGCTGGTGTTCTGTCTAGTTTCCCATCAGTTGTTGAGAGAGAGCTGGTGGCGAAGTCTCCAGCCATAACTCTGGGGTTCTCTCTCCTTTTGGTCCTCAGTGTTTGGTTCCCATACTTTGTAGCTTTGTGGTTTGGTGCATAGTCAGGATTGCTGTCTTCTTGGTCGGTTGACACTGTTTTCATTATATAACTTTCCTCTCTGGTGATTCTCTTTGCTCTGAAGACTACTTTATCCGAAAATAATACAGCTGTCTCTCTTTCTTTTGGTTACTGTTTGCATGTATATGTATATACATGTATACACATGCAAATATACGTGCAATATACATCCATCCTTTTACTATCAACTTGCCTATAAGTAATTTTTTTTTAAGATTTTTATTTATTTATTTATTTATTTATTTATTAAGATTTTTTTATTTATTTGTCAGAGAGAGAGATCACAAGTAGGCAGAGAGGCAGGCAGAGAGAGAGGGGGAAGCAGGCTCCCCACTGGGCAGAGAGCCCGATGTGGGGCTTGATCCCAGGACCCTGAGATCATGACCTGAGCCGAAGGCAGAGGCTCTGACCCACTGAGCCCCCCAGGTGCCCCTGATTTTTTAAGTGAGATTCTTGTAGACAGCATGTATTTTTAAATCCACTCTTCCAGTCTTTGTCTCCTAACTGGTATACTTAGACCATTTACATTTAGTGTAATTTTTACTATATTAGAGCTCAAGTATGCCATATTATTTTTGTTTTGTTTGTTCTTTCTAATTTTAATTTCTCTTTTTTCCTGCCTTTCTGTGAGTTACACATTTTTTACAATTCCATTTTTATTGATCTCTGCTGTTTTTGACCCTTGGTAATTGTCTATGCTATAGCTTTTTAGCGATTGCTCTAGGTATGACATTACATGTGCATGAAATCACAGGCATGGGTGTCATCATTTTAGCAGTTCAGGTAAAGTGTATCCCAATACCCTTCCCACTAAAATATAATTGCCTAAACATTTCCTCCATGTACATTTGTTTTTTTTCTCCGTGTACATTTAGAACCACGTCAGACAGTGTTAAGTTCTGCTTCGGCCACCAAATATAATTTAGGCCCAGTTTTATTTAAGGACGTTTTTTGCTATCTGTGTTACTTTTTCTTTTCTGTTATTCCAAGATGCTTTATCATCCCCTTTCTGTTTAGAGAGCGTGTTTTAGCTGTTCTTTCACGGCAGCTCGGCTGATGGCAAACTCTCTTATTTCTCCCCCATCTGAGAACGTATTGGGCGCCTCAGGATTCCTGAAGGACATTTTTACTGGATAGAGGGTTCTGGGTTGACAGTCCTTTCAGTATTTGGAAAGTGTGTCACTCCCTTCTGGCCTCCCTGGTTTGTGGGGAGAAATCCTCTTTTGTATTAACTGCTCTGGATGGAACAGTCTGCATTCAGCTTCAGGTTTTAGAAGCTTGCTTACTATGTGCCTTGGTTTTGGTTTCTTTGGCTTTATTCACTCTGGGATTTGCTTGCCTTCTTGAATCTGTATGTATCTGCCTTCCTTTGTATTTGGGATGTTTTCAGCCACTCTTCCCTTGGGGCCTTTTCCAGCTGTCCTTTCTCCTCTCCTTCCAGGACTCTGATAAACACAAATGTTGGACCCTTTGTTTTAGCCCCACCAGTCCCTGAGCTCTGTTTTATCTTGTTTTTTCCACTCAATTTTCTCTCTGCCGTTCAGCTTGGGTAATACCTATTCTTCCTTCCTGCTGCTTGATCCTCTGTCCTCTCCATTCTGCCAGTAAGCCTACCCATTGAGTTTTGTTTTGTTTTGTTTTTTTAAAGATTTTATTTATTTATTTGTCAGAGAGAGAGAGAACACAAGCAGGCAGAGACAGAGGGTGAAGCAGGCTCCCTGCCGAGCAAGGAGCCCGAGATGGGACTCGATCCCATTACCCTGGGATCATGACCCGAGCCGAAGGCAGAGGCCTAACAACGGCGCCACCCAGGCTCAGGCCTAAATCTTTCATTTTAAATGGCATCTTCTTACATTACTTCAGCGGGAGATGGGAGAGTATCTCCTCACTGCTGCCGGGCAGGCGCTCCCCACTGGGTCTCCACTCTCACCTCCCTGGCCGGGGCAGCGGGGGCCGGGGCAGGAGCACCTTGCGACTGCACCCACGTGGCGGTCTCCACGGGTGTTTGTACCATCACCAAGAGTAGTGAAACTGCTCCTCTGAAACCACCCCACCGGGGGCAGTGCTCCCACACTAAAAACAGCCGAGGACGGAGGTCTAGACTCCCCACTCCCCCTCTGCTTGGGCAGTGGTGTTGGCTGGGGTAGGAGCCAACCGTCCTGCTTGGCTGCCCCTTTCTTGGTCCTGTGGCCAGAGACAGCTGGCTTTTCTTGGCGCTCTCTTGGTCTGCACAAGTTGGTGTTTCTGGCTTGCCAGCGACCCTAGTACCCAGTCTGGGATACGGGAAGGAGAAGGAAACTCAGTGATCTACTACTTGGTCATTCCTTGGGTTGGCCCCTAGTCTGTCTGGACTTCTTTCCTCTTTAGAGACATTTTTTTTTTTTCTAAGATTTTATTTATTTACTTGACAGAGAAAGAGAGCCCAAGCAGGCAGAGCGGGAGGCAGAGGGAGAGGGAGAAGCAGGCTCCCCACTGCGTAGGGAGCCTGATGGGCTCAATCCCACAACCTGGGATCATGACCTGAACTGAAGGCGACCACCTAACCATCTGAGCCTCCCAGGCACCCCGTCTTCAGAGACTTCTTATATTGTATTTATATATAACATCCAAGGTTTTTTTTTTTTCTTAAGATTTTATTTATTTATTTGACAGAGAGATCACAAGTAGGCAGAGAGGCAGGCAGAGAAAGGGAGAAGCAGGCTCCCTGCTGAGCAGAGAGCCCGATGTGGGGCTCGATCCCAGGACCCTGAGATCATGACCTGAGCTGAAGGCAGAGGCTTTAACTCACTGAGCCACCCAGGGGCCCCAACATCCAAGGTTTTTGCTGTACTTAGCAAGAAGAATAGGGAAAGTATATCTACTCCATCTTCCCAGACGTAGGGTCTCCATCAGTAAGTGTTAAAAGTACAGGCTTGTCCTGAGACCAAAAAATATGGGAGCCCCTGACCCAAAGGAAATAAGGGCATAAGCCATGTGGAAATCTGGGAAAGAAGCAAAGGAGTGAAAAGACAAGGAGTCGGAGAGGTTTGGGGTCACCGTGTGGCCCAGCATGGGCCGAGCACAATGAGTATGGAGAGCCCCCGAGTGAAAGCAGGGGGTGCTCGGGCAGAGCATGCAGCCTCGGGCTCTGAGAAGCTACGCTTCCAAGGGCTCATTCTGCCGACGGAGGGGGAGGGGCAGGGACGGGTGACGGTCGCCAGGCTTGCACCTGTTCCAGGTGATGGAACTTGTCACCACTTCTGCTTGGCACTATGTGGAGGTCCTAGCCCGGGCGACTGGGCAAGAAAACGAAATAAAAGGCAACCAGATGGGAAGGAGAGAAGTAAAACTACCTCCATCCCCAGATGGTACCATCTCATATAAAGAGAACCCTACAAGATCCATTTTCAAAACTATTAGAATTACAAAATGAACCAAGCTGGGTTGCAAGGTACAAGATCATTACGTAAGAATCTATGTATTTCTAGACCGTGGCAACGGACAGAATGAAAATGAAGATTCCACGTACGATAGCATCAGGGAGATAAAGTGCTCTGGAATAACTACCGACAGAGTGTGAAACATATACTCTGAAAACTACTAACTATTGTGGAACACAAAGAACACCCGATCACATGAAAGACATCCCACGTTCACGGGTCAGAAGGCTTAATATCGTTAAGATGGCATCACTCTCAAAACTGATCTATAGATTCAACATAATCCCTACCGATCCCACACTTTTCTGTAAAACCTGGCAAGTTGATTCTAAAATTCATATGGAACTTCAAGTGATCCAGGATATGGGGGCGCCTGGGGGAGCTCAGGGGGTTAGAGCCTCTGCCTTCGGCTCAGGTCATGGTCTCAGGGTCCTGGGATCAAGCCCCACATCCGGCTCCCTGCTCAGCAGGGAGTCTGTCTCTCCCTCTGCCTCTCTCCCCCTCCCCACAGCTCATGATCTCTCTCTCTCTCTCACAATGTCTCTCTCTCTCAAATAAATAAATAAAATCTTAAAAAAAAAAAGAAAGAAACTATGTTGGCATCATGCAACTTTGTATCCTGTTTTTCACTTAGCAAATCCTGAATGTCTTCTCATTCCATTAAATACCTCCCCAAACATGATTTGGGTGTTGCCCGAATTCCAGCCCATGGAGGTATTTGACGTCAGTGTTACCCACGAGGGCCGAACTGTGAGCTTACTGGTGGAGGCTCTGTGCCGCCGGGAATTTTTGGCTGTTTTGCTGGCTGCCGTGTTTTCCACGGAGAACAGTATCTGGCAGAAGGTCAACAAAGAGTTTTGGAGAAACGAATACGGCTTGAGTCTAGTTTTTTAATAACCCAGGTAAGGCCACGACAAACATCCTTGCCCATAAGTCTTCACATTTATTTTTGAAGGATCAGTTATAAGACAGGAAACATTTATGTGGATAGAATGAAGGAATAAGGGTGCAGAGCCCCGTATTATGCTCTGATCTCCAAACTGCAGAAATATGCGGAGAACCACCTGGGAGAAAACAGACCAAAAAATTAACAGGGGTTAACACTGAACATTCGGATGATGCGAGATTGCAATTGATTACGAAAGTTCCTCTATATTTTCTACAGTCAGAAGAACACGTGCAGGCAAAGAAGTGGCAGCTTTGTCTTTTTAAAGCTAGTTTTGCAAGTCAGGAAGCGACCAACGTATCCGTGCTTAGCGGCCATAACTGAGGGTCTGAGGTAACAACCAAGTGCAGGTTTGGGTCACAGAGTATCGTGTCCCTTCTGGTGTCACCTTTTGAAAGGGTCTTGTCTGGCTGCCGTGCCCGAGGGGAGCGGCCGGTTGGAATGGGGCCCCGCACTCAGGTGGCTGCTGGAGCTTCAAGGGTAGTTCCTTCTCGTGCTTGAAGAGCTGGCTGCCAGGGGCGCCTGGGTGGCTCAGTCGTTACGCGTCTGCCTTCGGCCCAGGTCATGATCCCAGAGTCCCGGGATCGAGCCCCGCATCGGGCTCCTTGCTCGGCAGGAAGCCTGCTTCTCCCGCTACCACTCCCTCTGCTTGTGTTCCCTCTCTCGCTGTGTTTCTCTCTGTCAAATAAATAAAATCTTTAAAAAAAAAAAAAAAAAGAGCTGGCTGCCAGATGCCAAAGGGAGGGTTCCCCTTTTATGGAGTCCTGGAAGAAAGGCTTTAGGAAGGCACATGTTCCCATATTTCCCATTCTGGGCCCACTCTCATTCCCACTCTGGGGAATGAGAACTTTGACCATGAGAACAATCTACATGCTCAAAGATGAAAACACTGTAGGAGAGGGTGGACACCAAAAGGCATCTCGGAGGGTCCCTGGGGCGGCCGTCGCAATGGGGAGAGGACAGAGCCACCTGCCAGTCCCAGGCCCTGGACCCTCAGGAAGCCACTTCCGGCCTCCCGGAGGCAGAAGAGGGTCAGGGTCCCAGGTACCTGCCTCCCCACTTCCTGTGGGCCCGCTCTCCGTAGAACCTTCCCCCAGCCTACACCCTCCCCATTCCCTGGCCTTGCTTTGTCACCCTAACCCTGTCCCCAAAGGACACACTGCACCCTGGTGAGTCCTGCCTCTGTTTGTGCCCCTGCTGGGGCTCAGAGCCCGGCACACAACAGGCCCCACCATATTCCGTGAACGGACCGTTCTCAGAAGCAGCAGAGCACAGGGTCCGGGCAGCCTTGAGGGAAGAAATGCCCGCAGTATTAAAATCCCTGGCGAATGCCCCACAAACAGGAGTGAATACACCAGACGTGGTCCATCCACAGGACAGAGTCACCAGCCTTGACAAGGAGGGCAGCCCCCTGCACAGGCAGAGCCTCGAGGACAGCGGCCAGCTCCAGGACAGACCCTGCAGGACGCCGCGGCTGTGAGTCAAGTGCAGGAAGACGCAGAGCCGAGGCGCGGCAGGGTTTGCTGGGGTCGCAGTGACGGCTGTGCCTGCGGTCGACGCACCTCACTGTCGCGCTCCAAATCCATTTTGTACGTGAATGTGGGGGACTGGCAGAGCAGGGTCTCCCGAAGCCGAGGGCAGGAAAGAGCGGAGGTCAACTTACAGGGTGAGAAGAGCACGTGGAAGGAGAGGGGAGGTCAGAGAGGGCGCTTCCTGCGCCGGAGCTCCGCAGCGGCTCCGACACCCGGGCAGCCGGGACCGCCCGCGGGGCTTTCCCTTCGGCCCCGCCCTCCCCGAGAGGCCCCGCCCTCGGGCCGGCCCCCTTCGGGCAGGCCCCGCCCCGTAGGGCCCCGCCCCTCCGAGCGGGCCTTCGGAAGGCTCTGCTCTAGGCCAGGCCCCGCCCCTCCGGCCGGCTTCTCTCTGACAGGTCCCGCCCTCCGCCCCGCCCCGCCCCTCCGACCGCCCTCCTGCCGAATGCCCCGTCCCCGGACAGGCCCCGCCCCCACCAGGCCCCGCCCCCACCAGGCCCCGCCTCGCCCAGGCCCCCTCCACCGGGCTCTGACAGCCTCTTCTGACAGGCCCCGCCCATCGGCAGGCCCCGCCGCCGCCGCCCGCCCCCGCCTCTCCGCCAGGCCCCGCCCCCCGTCAGGCCCCGCCCCGGCGGCAAGCGAGCAGGAAGCGCAAGGGGCTCCTCCGACGCGGCATTCGGAAAGGTGCGGAGGGGACCGAGGGCGCGGGTGGAGGCCCCCCGCCGCCCGCGCTGCCTGCCGGCCCCCGGCCCGCCCGCGCCTGCCGCTCCGGCCTGCTCAGGCCCGCGGCCGGCCGGCGCGAGCACGACTGCGGCTCGGGGCTCCACTGCTCTGGCCTGGGGGCGGGGCCGGCGCGCGGCGTCATGCATATGCATGAGCGGCGCGGCGGCTCCATTGTGCCCTCGGAGCGGGCGGCGGCGCGATGGCGCGGGCGGCGGCGGCAGCGGCCCCGGGGCGGCGGGCGGCGCGGAAGGCGGGCTGAGCGCATGGAGCGGCGCGGGCCGGGGGCCGCGGCGGCGAGGGGCCGGGCCGGGCCGGGCCGAGGTGAGCCGACCGGGTGGGCGGGGGCGGGCGGCGGGGGCGGCGGGGGCGGCAGGTGCGCGCGGCGGGCAGGTGCGGCGCCCGGGGCCCGGCGCTGCGGTGCCTCCGCCTCGGCCCCGCCGCCCACCTGCCGCACCTGCCGCGTGCGCGTCGTGCGCCTGGGCCCACCGTCCCCGCGCGCAGGGCGACCCGCACCTGAGCCTTTGTTGGGGCCAGCCGGAGGGCGGCCGAGCGCCCGAGGGGTGTGCGCGGCCCCGGCGACCTCCCGAGCGCCGAGGTGACCCGGGGCCCTCGCCCCACCTGGCTCCGCCGCCCCCACGCCGCGCTCCGGCCGGCGGGCTCGCCTTCCGGGCTGGGGCTGGGCCGTGCGCGCCCACCGGCTCGGCGAGGTGGGACCCGCGCCGGTCTGCCCCGGGGGCGGCGACACTGGCTGACCTTTCAGCCTCCGGCCGGAGTTTCCGTAGGGACACCCCTTTCGCAACCGGACGGACTTGCGCTCGGGCGGGAGGGTCCCCATGCCCCCCCCCGCCCCTTCGTCCTCCCCTTTCTCGCTCTGAGCTGCTCCCCCTCACCGCCCCCTGACTTGCTCTCCCCCCTGCTCCCCCTCACTCCCCCACTTGCTTCCCTCCTGCCCTGTCCCCCCATCCCACTCCCGCCCCTGCCCTGCCCTCTTCCTCATAGTTGCAGAACCTCCCTGGCCCCCTCTGTAAGTCGGTTGTGTTACCTGAGGTTTCACAGGGACGTACACGGAACGTGTGACTCGGTCTGTACCAGGGTGGTGGATGCAGAGGGTGAACAGGCTCACCCACCAAATCCGCGCGGGCTAGAGCCAGAAGGCCTCCGTTGAAGAGGCTCGAGAAGGGTAACGGGGGCCGGGGGGCGGCGGGGTTCTTAGCCTCACCCCGTGGGTCCTGGGCCTGAGGACTTGTCATGCCCAGCGGCTGCTTACAGGCTGGGAGGAGAGGAAGGTACTGAAAAGCGCGCAGCCAGGCCTCCCCGTGAAGTGTCCGCCGGTAGCCGCCCCCACTACAGGGCTCAGGCCTGAGAGTGTAAAGGTGGGCTCGTGCCCTCCCCTTTCTTCAGTCCCACGGTGGCCACCACGTACCCACTGTAAACCGAGGCTCGGAGCAGTGAAATGCTTTAGCTGTTCTCTGAAGCGTCCCGCGTCTGGGCCGTGGGGAAATGCTCATTCCTGGGGGTTTGGGATGAGGGCTAGCACTCACGCTGCTGCTCGGTGTTGTGGCCTCACGTGGAGAGCGGCGGGACTTCCAGCCCCCTGAGCGTGCGAGTCCCCGCCTTGTGTCGCCCTGCCTCCCTGCAGCCCAGTGGACTCCGGTGTCCCCCTGGTCGGAGACTTTCCCTGGAACCGCGGGCTCCCTGCTGCCGGAGTCCCTGCTCTGGGACCGTGGAGTAGGCCTGTCCTCCTGAGGTCAGGTGGCCCGTCATGGGGCGTGCTGCTCCTGGGTGACCAGGCAGCAGGGACGGTGTGAAAGTGGAAGAGGGGTGACCCACATTAACGTCTGCCTCCGGTTGGCCCGCAGGAGACTGGGTGCAGCTGCTCTGAGCCCCTGGGGAAGAGGGGTCTGAGCAGGGAGTTTTCGGGAGGAAGATGAGACCTGACCCACAGAAAGCCGTGGGGCCTTCTAGGCTGAGCGCAGGCCGGGCTCTGCCGAGGGCTGGCTTCCTGCTGGAGCTGAGTAGGGGAGAGCCTCTGGCCGGCAGGAGCCCCCAGAGGCCTGCTCGGGCCTCCTTGCACTTGCACACGCACACACACCTGGGCTTTCCCAGCTCTGCCTTCCAGGCCTGGGAGTGAGAGGAGGGTGTGCACTCAGAGCTCCCCTCTCCCTCTGTCGGGAGCAGTAGGTCACGGAGAGTGTGGGTCTTCTCAGGGAGGAGACCAGGTCTGGCAGGAAGTCACAGGCGCGTGCACACACACACACACACACACACACACACCCCCATACAGCCACGCCAGCAGTCAGCTCGGGGAACTGGAAACGTCTGTGGTCTCGTCCACAGCAGAGAAGTCTCGGGGGTGGAATTCCCCGGACCCACGTGATGCAGGAGTCCCCCCCACCCCCCACATAGGCCCCGCCCCCACGGCCCCAGCTCCCAAACTGGGGTGCCTGTACCAACAGCATCCTCACCCGCGGCCCCAGCCCTCCAGGCGAGTCCGAAGTACCGGGGCCGAGCCGGGGAAGCGGGAGCTCAGAGGGAAGCCCCTCCAGCCCCGGGGACTCCAACCCTTGCCTCTGGGACCAGCGTGGGCCCAGCCCAGCCGGCCAGCCGGGGGAGGGGAGGGTTGCCGCGGGCATCCCTGTGGAGACGGGCGGGCGGGGCGGGTTCTTCACCGAACTCGAGTTTTGAGGGAATTCCGAATTCACGTGCGGTTGTGAGGCCCCCCGTGTCCCTTACCCGGCTTCCCTGGTGCCATCCCTGGTGCCATCTTACGGAGCCGCAGGCCGCGTCCCAGCAGGAGGCCAGGTGGCGCCAGGCAAGACGCAGACCCTGCCTTCCCCGTCCCCTCTGTTCAGACCTGTCTCCCTCCTCCCCACCTGGCAGCGCGCTCCGTTTCTGGGATTCCGTCATCTCAGGAGTGTTCCATAAAGGGAACCCGACCGTGCGGAACCTCTGGGGACTGGCGTTTCCCACGCAGCACGGTCCCCTGAGATCTCTATGGGCTGCTGCCTCCTCCTTGTGCCCCCCGGGCTGTGGGGCCCCCCCAGCCGCTTCAGTCCTCCAGCCGTGGGGCTGGCCGGTCTTGAGCCGCGCCAGGAAGGCTGCTGGCGACACACGCACACCGATCCTCCCGTGAAGGGACAGATGAATGTTCGGGAGTGGCCCTCTGGCTGGGGGCGGGGGGTAGCTGCGTGCTTCCTTTTACAAGAAGCCGCGGGACTGTGGGCCAGGGCAGCTGCTCCCTGTCGGTCCCCAGCCGCCTTGGGGACGAGGTCCGGGCTCTCCCGCCGGCCGCCGGTGGCACTGTCCTAGCGGCTCCATGAGGCTTTACTCCGCCGCGCCTGATGGCCCTGACGTTGGGCCCCTGCCCCGTGCACTGACTCGCCGTCCGTACCGCCCTGTCGGTGAAACGTGTGTCTTCTAACCAGTTTCTGGGTGGGTTTTTTTTTTTCTTTAGAGTTTCGAGAATTCTTTATGTATTCTGGATACTAGTCCTTTGTCCGGGCCGGTGGCTCGCGAAGGCAGCGTCCCGTCCGAAGCTCCATCCCGTCACCTTCCACACACAAGTTCTCAGTGTTCCCTTTTAAGGAGTGTGCTTGCGGTGTGTCGTGTGAGGACTCTTGGCTCTGGATCCCCAAGATTGGCTCCCAGGTGTTGCCGAAGGCTTTGCAGCTTGTGCTGGCATTAGAATCGGTGGCACATTTCCAGTTAATTTCTGTACGAGATGGGAAGATTAGGATTTTTTTCTTTTTTTTTTTTTTTGCGGGAGTCCAGCGTCTCCGGCACCTGGTGTTGAAATGCCAGGTTTCCTGGAGTGGGTGGTTTCTGCGCCTTGGTCAGAGATCAGGTGGTTCTGTGGTCTGTCCCACTGACCCACCGGCAGGTCTGTCCGTCCGTACCCCCCACCCCCGTCCACACCCTGGCGTGGGACCGGGGACACCAGCCTTGCCTGGCCTGGCCACGGGGTCCTGGCTCCCATGCCTGCCTCTGCCCACATTCCAGGGGTCCAGAGCCTCCTGGACCCATTGAGCCCTGCTTTTTCTGGCCCCTGTTTCCTGGGTGGGGCCTGGGCTCGGGGGGAAGGAAGGCAGAGCCAGCTTGAGGTGGGCAAGGCCTCCTGTCTCTACGTCCCCCTCTTGCCCGGCCCCTGCCCCAGCCGGGATGCCACTCTGGGACCCACTGAGCTCCGTGCTCTGTGTGGGGGAGGCTACAGACCGCAGTCTCCATGGAACCCCTTCCCCCCCAGGCCCCCGGTGAGGGACCCACGCCCCCCCGGTGAGGGACCCACGCCCCACGCCCCTCCAGGACTGTATTTCCAGAGGACATGACCATCTTGAGGTGCCTGGGCAGCACTCAGGAGTGTGAGTCTCGGGGTTGGGTGGCTGCTGGAGCCACTGTCTCGCTCCTGGGCCTTAAGGACACCCCGTGAGTGCCGAGGTGGCGGGACTGCACCACGGGAGGTTAGCCTGGCCCAGGCGACGTGCCTGTGTGCGTGTGTGCGGCCTCGCGGCCCCGCGGCCCCAGAAAGGCAGTGGTGGTCCGGGACAGAGCCTCGATACCCAGAGGGCGGGTGTACCTCCCCATCCAGGACCCCCCAGGGTACCCCCTGAGGACCATCGCTGGCCTGCACCTGCGCTGAACCCAGGCAGAGCAGGGACAGAAGTGACCGCAGCCGTGCTGCCAGGGGTCTGGGCTTGCTTTTGGGGTGTTGGAGGGTGTGAGTGGCCTGGCCTCCCTCACTGGTTTTTCTGAGATGGTAAATGGGAGACAGCGAGCTTCACGGGGTAGGAGAAAGCCCCCGGTGTGGGCACGCGGGTCCCGCAAGCGTTCCCCAGCCCTGCTGCCGTGTTCCCACTGGCCCCTCGCCATGTCCCGGGCACCTGCCAGCCCTCCGCCTATGGCTGTGTGTGTGGATCCCTCCGCTTCTGGGAGCTCTGTGCAGGGGTCAGGTCTGCCTGCCTGGCCGTGTGCCCGAGTCAGCCCCCCAGGGGGCACTTGCTGCAGCAGCGGCCTGCCCGCCCCAACCCCAGGCCGGGGCTCGCTCTCCCCTGGTTACCAGCGCTCCCTCTGCCGCGGGCAGGCCTCGGAGCGTAAGCAGACAGTGCCCCCGGGTGCTCCTCTCATCCTCCTCCCTGGCTCTGGCCCTGACTTCCACTCTGGGGCTTTCTTGGGGGCTTCTGGCAGTCGGGTCCTAGATGCTCCCTACGTCTTACAGACATCCGGCCCTTCGGGGGGTGGGGGGGCGCCTGTGGAAGGTATTTGGGTTCAGAGCAGGTCCAGGGCCTCGCGGGAAAGGGTTAACGCTGGCTTCCAGGCTGGGGTTTGGGGCTGAGGCGGGCAGAGTTGGGCAGTGCAGGGCGAGGTGGCCCTCAGACGCCAGGGTCGCCCTGCCCTCCCTCCGTCGGTGCAGAGCCGGGGCCTGGTGCTCAGGGCTCCCCGAGGCCTGCTGACAGCCCCCGGCTGCTTCTCTGCTGACGTGCTCCCTCCTGTCCCCGCAGCCAGAGCAGCTGAGTCCCACGCCGACAGCAGTGAGGGCCACTTCCTGCCACCCACAGGCCTGGCCTTTAGGCTGCTCCGAAGCCAATGAACCCCATGCACCCTGTGAAACCTGCCCTGCCCCCGACGCCACACGGGTGAGTGGGGCTCCTGGCGCCCTCCCTCCTCCGGCCCCAGGGGCGCGGGCCGGGCGGCCGAGCGGGACCTCGCCGCTCCTGGTGCTCAGCCTTCCCAGCAGGGCTCTCCTGACCTGGGCCTCCCGCCCCGCTCTCTGCTCGCAGTGATGGTCCATTTGCTTACGAGGCGGTGCCTTGGCAGCAGAGCGCCACTCAGCCCGCGGGATCGTTGTCTGTGGTCACGACCGTGTGGGGCGTCGGCAACGCGGCCCAGAGCCAGGTGAGCCACCGGGGCCCCCCTGGACCTCGGGGAGAAATAGAGTCTTCCAGCGTCCACACCGTCCCTGCTCTTCACCACACCCCTGCTCTCTCCCTCTCCTCCCCTCACCCCTGCCCACCCCCTACCTGCCGGGCCTATCCTCGGAGCGGTTGCGTGAAGTCAGTGGTTTGGATGATGCTCACTGGTGGTTCTTGCTTCCCCGTAGGTTTTGGGGAACCCCATGGGCCCTGCAGGGAGCCCCCCCGGCAGCTCCGTGATGCCCGGCATGGCCGGCAGCGGCTCTGCCCTGAACTCCCCGCAGTGCCTCGGGCAGCAGGCATTCGGCGAGGGCGCCGCCAGCAAGGGCTTCGTGCAGCAAGGGGTGTATGGCCGCGGGGGCTACCCCGGGGGCCCCGGCTTCACGGCTGGGTAAGCAGGGCCCCTCCCCTGGCTGCACTGCCAGGGGCCCTCGGGGGGCAATGCTTCCGGCTTGGCCGGCACCGGGGCCTGTGCGGACCAGGGTGTTGCATGTGGCTCCCCCAGGGGGTGTGGATGCGAACGGGGCCCCAAGAAGTGCTCTGTGCCCCCCCAGGTGACGGGCAGGCACTGCTGAGCCCGGCCCTGCGTGTTTCTCGCAGATATGCAGGCGGCCCGGGGGGGCCCGGGGGCCTGGGTCTGCCCTCACATGCCACACGGCCCTCGACCGATTTCACCCAGGCCGCGGCGGCGGCTGCAGTGGCTGCTGCTGCCGCCACGGCCACAGCCACCGCCACGGCCACCGTGGCCGCCCTCCAGGAGAAGCAGAGTCAGGAGCTGAGCCAGTACGGAGCGGTGAGGCCCGGCTGCCCCCCGGAGCGCCTGCGTGTGCTGGTCTGGAAGGCAGGGACCGGTTGGGCAGCCGCGGTCAGGGTCCGGGGACGGGCGCCTAGTGAGAGGAGGTGGGGGAAGGGGCGAGGCGCGGCGGGGGTCCCTGGGTGGCCCCACGGGTGAGGGGGTAGCCTGAAGAGCTCCTGTCCTCTTTCCCCAGATGGGGGCCGGGCAGGCTTTTAACAACCAGTTCCTGCAGCACGGAGGTCCTCGGGGGCCCAGCGTCCCCAGCAGCATGAACCCCGCTGCCGTGGGAGGGCTGCTGGGCCCCTCCGGCGTGAGCCCCATGGGCATGAACCCCACCCGGGCAGCGGGCATGGCACCCCTGTACGCAGGGCAGCGCCTGCCCCAGCACGGGTACCCCGGGCCTCCCCAGGCCCAGCCGCTGCCCCGACAGGGGGTCAAGAGGTCCTACTCCAGCGAGGTGAGCACCTGGGCCGCCCTCGTCCCCGGCTGCACCGGAGCCGCGGCGGGCATGGGTGTCTGTGGGAGGGACGCGGCCACACCTGACCCTGGGAGCTGGCTTCCCCGATGGCCGTCGTCCTGGCACGCCACATCTTCTGTCCTTCAGGTTTACCCCGGGCAGCAGTACCTGCCAGGAAGCCAGTATGCGCCCGGCGCCGGGCAGCCTCCCGCCCCCTCCTCCTACCCTGGGCACCGGCTACCCCTACAGCAGAGTGTGGGCCAGGCCCTGCCCGCCGCTGGCCCTGCAGGACTGCACTACAAGGTAGGGTTGGCCCCCCCGGCCCGCCGCACCCCCGCAGGGCCCTGCGCTGGGCGCCATGGGACGCAAGGGCCTTGGCCGGGCCAACGAGGGAGCGGGCCCGGGGGCACGGGGGTGGTGAGTGGGCAGCACAGATCTCCGCAGGGGTCCTGAGCAGCAGGGGGATCGGTTCTGAAAAGACCCTCTGTGAGATGTGTGCATCTGCTTGGAAATTCGCTGTAGGGAGCCGGGGGTGGGGGGTGCAGGCACCCAGGCCGCTCGAGTGTCCTTTAGGGCAGTGTGACCACATTCCCACTGCTTGTTGGGGACAGGCCCATCGGGGGCATGGCGGGGAGGAGGAGTGTGTTTTTTTAGCCTCTCTCCGGCTCTCTCATACCCCCTGCTAAGGGGGGGTGTCCGTCTGTTCTTAGGGTAGTAACGTAATGGTTATGAAAGCACTCTATGCTCCTCATCGATTATTTGCAAAATGGAGAGAGTTTCCAAAGAAGAGCCTAGGGCCCAGTGCCTGTGTGTGCAGTGGGCACCCCGCCCCCAACCCCCTCCTCGGGTCAAGTGCAGGGGCCCGGCAGGGGGCAGGCGGGGGCCCTGGGCACACACAGTTTTCTCTCCTGCAGCCCGCAGAGCAGTTCAATGGGCAGGGCGCCGGCTTCAACGGGGGCAGCGTCAGCTACGGCCAGCCTGGCCTGAGTGGGGTACGGCAGCCACGCGGGAAGCTCGGGGGCGGGCACCTGGACAGCGGGCGCCCGGGCAGGAGGAAGTGCGGGTGCCCAGCCAGACCCCCGGGGCTGCCCCTTCCCGAGTCCGTCCTCACCGTTGCTGGCGGGCGCTCTGAGAACAAACTCCACCGCCCACCGTTTCGCCTTGACTGTCTGCTCGACCCCACAGGCGGCTCGTTCCATCCCTGGGTACCCCAGCTCCCCACTGCCGGGGAGCCCCACACCACCCGTGACCCCCGGCAGCGGCGCCCCCTACCTGTCTGCCAGCCAGGAGGTCAAGTCTCCCTTCCTGCCCGACCTCAAGCCCAGTGTGAGCTCCTTGCACCCGTCACCTCCCGGTGAGTGTTGTCGCTCTCAGCGTGCTCGGGCTGGGGTCCCCCGGGAACGTGGGGGCTGGGGAGCCCGCACCTTCTCTCTCACTCCCGGACGGCTCAGCGTATCGTCTGAGGTGTGGGTCTTCACTCTAGAAAAATGTGCACGCACACAAAACTTTGTGGGTCATTTTAGGGGACTTAGGAGTCCCCCGAAGTCCTCTCCGGGTTAAGAGCCCCCTGCTCTGGGGGAGACGGCCGCAGCAGAAGCCGGGGTCCTAGGAACCTGGCCCAAGCGCTGGGATGAGGGCAGGTGGTCCGTTCCCACCTCTGCAGCCTCCCACCCCTTCGGAAAGCACCAGTGGCGCCCTCTTTCAGGGTCGGGGGCTCGTTCTCCAGCCATAATTTAGGGGCCCCGGGGCCATGTGCCCGAGGCAGGACGGAACAGCGGCACCCCAAGATGCTGTTCCTGGCGGAGGTGTGGCCCGGGGAGCCCGAGGCAGGGGAGGGGGGCCGTCCTCCCCGCCCGCATCCCCGCAGTGGAGGGGGTGCGGGGTGGCCCCCCTGCCGGCTGCCGGCTCACGCCAGCGCGGCCCGCTCCCAGGCAGCGGCCCCTGCGACGAGCTGCGGCTGACCTTCCCCGTGCGCGACGGGGTGGTCCTGGAACCCTTCCGCCTGCAGCACAACCTGGCCGTGAGCAACCACGCCTTCCAGCTGCGCGACTCGGTCTACAAGACCCTGATGCTGAGGTGAGCGGGCGCCGGGCCCAGCCCTGCATGCGCACTCGCCGGCCCGTCCTCACTGCCCGCGGCCCCTACTGCGGCCCCCGCAGGGCCATCCCCACTGTGCCCCCGCCCCCGCCCCGACGGCCCGTCCTCACTGTCCCCCCCACACACACGCAGGCCTGACCTGGAGCTGCAGTTCAAGTGCTACCACCACGAGGACCGGCAGATGAACACCAACTGGCCGGCGTCCGTGCAGGTCAGCGTCAACGCCACCCCGCTCACCATCGAGCGCGGCGACAACAAGACCTCCCACAAGCCCCTGTACCTGAAGCACGTGTGCCAGCCGGGCCGCAACACCATCCAGATCACGGTCACGGCCTGCTGCTGCGTGAGTGCCCCGCCCCTCCCGGCACCGTCCCATCCCCGGGCCCCACGGCGCGGAGCCGCCTCGCTGCTTCCCGGCAAGGTCGGCGCAGGTGCCCGGGGCTCCTGCTGACCCCGTGCAGGACGGTGGCTGAGTCGGTCCCCCCGCCGGCCACCTGCCCCGAAGCCTTGCCAGGACTCACCGGGGCTCCGGGCAGAGCGGAGCGAGGAGAGGCAGCCGGGCCACCCCGGCCGGCTTGGAGGGGGTCACGGGGCTACCGCAGGCCGGGCGCAGGCAGGGGCTCCCCGATGCCGGCGTTTTCCCAGCAGCGACTGGACGGCGGGCTGGGGGGTGGGCGTGGGCCGGTCCGCGGGGGGGCCGGGGGGCTGCAGAGCAGGCGGGCTCCCCACCGCGGCCCCTGACCAGCCCCTCCCGCTGTAGTCCCACCTCTTCGTGCTGCAGCTGGTGCACCGGCCGGCCGTCCGCTCGGTGCTGCAGGGTCTGCTCAAGAAGCGCCTGTTGCCGGCCGAGCACTGCATCACCAAGAGTGAGTGGCCCTGGCGGGACGAGGGCGGGGGGTGGACACAGCGGCCAGCCCCACGCGGTCCCTCGGAGCTGTGGCACCAGCCGCGGCCCCTCAGTCCACCGTCTCCCCTGTCGACCCCAGTAAAGCGTAACTTCAGCAGCGGCACCATCCCTGGCACGCCTGGGCCCAACGGCGAGGACGGGGTGGAGCAGACGGCCATCAAGGTGTCCCTCAAGTGCCCCATCACCTTCCGCAGGATCCAGCTCCCCGCCCGTGGTCACGACTGCCGCCACATCCAGGTGGGTGGTCCCCGCGGAGCTCTGCCAGGACTCGGGATGGCAGTTTTCCAGCACTCCCTCCGCCAGCGGGTGGGGACGGGTGGCCGGGCCCCCTCACGCGCCCCCTCTCCGAGGACAGTGACCACTCCCCTGCATTCTCGGGCTCTCCTCTCAAAAGTCCTCCCGTCCCAGGAGCAGCCCCTCGGGGATCCCACGCCTTCCACCACGGGGTTTCCTTCGACACCGTGTCCTGGAGGTGGCCCTTCAGCAAAGATGCCCGGGTCTTTGGCTGCGTGGCATCCCAGTCTCCGTGAGGACCCTGTGGGCTGTCCCCAGCGTCCTTCTGTTAGAAGGGGTGCCCCAGAGGAAGTCTGGCATGTGTGGCTCGTCCGCACGTGAGCGGATCAGCCCAGAAGCACGTGGCTTGATCGCGGGATGCGGCCAGGTTGCCCCTGGCCCCCGTGTGAAGAGCTGCCTCTCCTGTCCCCACAGTGCTTTGACCTGGAGTCCTATCTGCAGCTCAACTGTGAGCGAGGGACCTGGAGGTGCCCCGTGTGCAAGTGAGTGTCCCTGAGACGGTCCTCACGGGGCCCGGGCACAGAGTGGCCCTCGTCCGAGGCCATCCGGGCCTTTCCCCCCGACAGCACCGAGGAAAACCCAAGTCCGATCAGGGGCTCCCGGCGCACATGAGGCTGCTGTGGCTCAGGGCAGAGGCATCACACGCGGGGTCCCCTTCCCGAGGGGTCACCTCCCACGGGGTGGCTGCGGGCCCGGTGACAGCAGATCGGCGACAGGCCTCCGAGCCCCATCCCCTTGGTTTCCAACAGCAAGACAGCATTGCTAGAGGGGCTGGAGGTGGATCAGTACATGCTGGGGATTCTCATCTACATTCAGAAGTAAGTGCCTGCCCGTCGCCCCGGCCTGCGCTCCGCGCTCGCTGTGCGCTGGGCAGTCCCGCGTGGCTGGGAGCCGCGCCCCGCGCCCCCCTCCCCACTGCCCTGCCGTGGCCGGAGCGCACAGCCTCCCCGCGGGGCCTGGGCACGTGCTGGGCGACCCCGAGCCTCGGAGGCCGGGAGAGGCCCCAGGACAGCGGGTGAGCGGCGCGCGTGTCCCCGCCCAGCTCCGACTACGAGGAGATCACCATCGACCCCACGTGCAGCTGGAAGCCGGTGCCCGTGAGGCCCGACGGGCACGTCAAAGAGGAGCCCGACGGGCCCGTGCTCAAACGCTGCCGCACCGTGAGCCCCGCGCGCGTGCTCCTGCCCCGCGTCATGGAGATGATCGCGGCCCTGGGCCCCGGGGCTGCCCCCTTCGCCCCCCTGCAGGCCCCCTCAGCCCCGGCCCCTGGCGACTACCCTGGCCAAGGTGAGTGCGGCGGGCCCGGCCCGGGGAGCGGGTGGACGCGGGCGGACGGTCCGTCTCCCTCAGACCCGTGGAGCGGCACCGCGCGGGTCCCACCCCCGGGGACCTGCTGGGGACGCGGCCGCGGGGGTGGGACGTAGCTGGGGAGCCTTCCGCCGGCCTCACGACCCCCGGTCGGCCTCTCCGAGCCCCCGTCAGATGAGGTGGGCCCCGAGGCACGTCTGTGATGGGAAGAGGCGCCCTTTTCTGGGAAGCCGGGCGCTCCCGCAGGAGGGCGCCGGAGCGCGCCTCTCCCCAGACCAGCGCAAGCCCGCGGGCCTCACCCGGACCGGCTCCGCTCTCAGGTTCCAGCTTCCTGGGACCCGGGACCTTCCCTGACTCCTTCCCGCCCACCACGCCCGGCACCCCGGCCCTTCCCGAGTTCACTGCGGGGCCGCCCCCCAGCTCCTACCAGTCTGACCTGCCCGGCGGCCTCCTGACAGCAGAGAAGTCTGCCCCCTGCCTCCCAGGGCAGGTCAGTGCCGGCGGAGGGGAGGGGACCGGCCCTGGGGGGGGGAGGGGGGCCCAGGGCCGTCTGACCTGGTTCTTCTCCCCTTCCTCAGATGGCACCAGCAGGTCACCCGGACCCAGCCCACAACCCCGGGCCGCAGGGGCTGCACGCCCCTAGCCAGCTGCACCACCCAAACCCTCCCCCGGCATCCCGGCAGCCCCTGGGCCCAGTGAGCTCGGGCCCCATCGGCGAGCTGGCCTTCAGCGCGGCCACAGGCGTGATGGGGCCCCCCATGTCTGGGGCGGGGGAGGCCCCAGAACCGGCCCTGGACGTGAGTACGGGCCCCATGCCGGGGA
Source organism: Procyon lotor (assembly GCA_028646535.1). Lineage (NCBI taxonomy): Eukaryota > Metazoa > Chordata > Mammalia > Carnivora > Procyonidae > Procyon > Procyon lotor. The sequence continues at coordinate 305,046 of JAQQSY010000020.1, forward strand.
GCGCGTGGGCGCTGGGGCTGGGGACGGCGTGCGCGTCGTCCCCGGGGTCCACGTGCTTCGTGGAAGGGAGGACACTGCCGGCCCAGTGACTTCAAGAGCCGGGAGAGCCGGTCGGGTAGCATCAGCCCCGGCGAGGAGGGGTGTCGGGTACCTGCCGCAGCCGCGGGGTTGGCTCTGGGGACCTGTGCCGAGCGCCCGAGGAGCCTGGGCTTGGAACTGGCCGCAGCGGCTCGGGGTGTGGGCTGCCCGGTCCGACTCCCCTTGCTGGGTGAGCTGGAGTCAGCGCGTAAAACGCAGGTAACCGTCCTCGAGCCGAATAAAGCAAAGCGCCTGAAGTTCATCTTGAGAGAAGGTAGAGCAGCTCCAAGTAGCGAATCGTGTGGGCGCTGACGAGCCCGCCTCCTGCCTTGGCCCGGCCGGCCTTGTGCACAGGGGTGCCCGGTCGGGGAGCAGCCTTCGCAGGGAGATGCCCTGTGTGGGCTGGGGGTCGGGGTCCCGAGCAGGGGCGTGGGGGGTCCGAGGCCAGAGCCGCTGATGGCTTTGCTTTGTCCCCAGCTGCTCCCAGAACTGACCAACCCCGAGGAACTGCTGTCCTACCTGGGCCCACCCGACCTCCCCACAAACAACAACGACGACCTGCTCTCTCTCTTCGAGAACAACTGATGCCGTGGAGGCCACCGGCCGGGGGGACGCGCCAACCGATGTCACCGTGCCCCGCCCCCTCCCTGCCTGCCTCCCCCGGGCCAGGGCCTGCCCGGCCACCCGCCCCGGCAGTGGAGGCAGCTGCGCTGGGGGAGGGGGCCGCGGGTAGACCCCCGGACCCCCTCTCTGCCGCCAATGGTGTTTGATGAGATGCTCGGCCCCGCCCCCACCCGCCCCCGCCCCGCCCCCAGCCCGGCTTCGCCCACACACACCTGCTACCCTGGCCTCGCGCCTCGCCCCCTGTGCCCCGGCCCTGCCTGCTCCCACCAGCCTGCATCTTGTCCCGCGTTGACCCTCCTGTTTCGACCACCCCTTGGCTCACTGGCGAGGAGCGGGGCTGCTCTGGCCTGAGTCTGAGCTCATGGTGGGAGTGGGGCCCCTCTTCCCGCCTGAGGCTTCAGGCCGCGGCTGCAGGGCGGGGAGCTCCAGAGCACAACGATGTACATAGTGCAGGACCACGGGGAGGTGTGGGCGGCCGGCCCCTCCTGTGCTGCCGGGACCCTGCGGGCTCCGCCCCCTCCTGTGCGGACACGCGGGGGCGGGGGTGGGGGGCTGCCGGCGCCGGCTGGGCGCGGAGACCCCACTCTGTGTACACGCTCCGGCGGGCTGCTCCTCCGAGGTCCCCGTCTCCGCGAAAGTGAAGAATCAGCCCCGCTGTGGTTTTAAACTGCCTGTCCCGTGTCCACCCTGGGGCCAAGCCAGGTGGGGGAGGGGGAGCCACTGCCCCCACTGGCCCAGGGCCGAGTCGTGTCCCCTGTCTCCCCGTCTCTATTAAAGGACTCCCTCACGGTGGGCCTGTCGAGTCCCTCCTCCGCGCCGGCCTGTGTCCCCACGTGGGCGGGGCTCTCTGCCCAGACCGGACCCAGCTGTCCCGCCTCAGGGCAAATTTCCTGCTCCCTGGAATTTTCCAAGTTGGCTTCTAAGGGAGAACTATTTTGTGAAGTGTCACCAGGGCCCGGAGACACGTCTGCCACCCTGTCACCTTACGTGGGCGGGCCTGGGGAGGGGGGACCAGGGCTGAAGGCCTGGCCGGCTCCGGACAGCTGCTCCAGGAGGCCCGTGGAGGGGGCCCTGGGCTCCCAGGTCTGCGGGCACCCCCCCCCCCAGCTGTGCACCAGCTGCCTGGGTGGCCTTTCCCTCCTGGCCCAGCGGGAGAGGCAGATGCGCCCTGTGGCGGGGAAGGGGCGAGCCCGAGGGGCGCCGGAAGCTCCGTGAGGGGGGGGGGGCGGTCCAGGGCAGGCAGGCCTGGTTGGCACTACGCACTGACATCTGGGGACCCCAGACTCGGGCCTCAGCCAGCGTCCCCACGGCCTGTTTCTGGCCGGGGACAGAAGCGCATTCCCAGTGCTGGGCAGGGGGGCACGGGGGGGACACAAGGAGGCCCAGGATGAGTGGGGCCCGTCCGGCGTCCTGCCATCTATAGCCGGGCCGGGGCAAGGGAGGCCTAGAGCGGGTGCCGCCTGTGCTGTGGTCTCACTGGACGTCCGCCTGGGTGCTGCTGGGCAGAACGGAGAAATCGAGATTAGCCAAAGTTCACCCACGAGAGGGTGGATCCAGGCCGTGACGTGGCAGCAGGGGGACAGGGACAGCAGCCCCGACCGCGCGGTGAAAGAACCAGGTGCGGAAGTCCACATAAGACCGTGCCGTCCTGGGAAAGCTCGACACCCGACACGGATCTCCCGGGACCCCCACGTCTGTGCCGCGGCTCAGGAGGAGGGCGTGGGTGCGGAGGGGCTGGGCGCTTCCCCACGCGGTGGCGGGAGGGGGAGGCTCCTCAAGGGCAGGGCTGGCTTCTGGGGCGACCGCCTTACGCCTCATCTGTCACGCCCTCGCCTGTGGGCCACCCGCGAGCCGCGGGACAAGCAGACCGGAGCCAGGTGCGGACCTGGAAACCACGCGGATGGATGACGCCGAGCACAGGGAACGAAGCTGGTGGTTACTCACGGTGTCACTGCAACAATGTGTCCCCTCACGTGGAACAGTAACAAATAGGTGGTTAAATCAAGCACTGGACGGCCTGGGGTCTGAGAAGGAAACAATGAAATTAGGAGCCACACGGCACACCCCGCAGTGAGCACAGTGCCTCGAGGACATCGGATGGCCCCACGTCTGCCGGCCAGGCGCTCCCATGACCTCACTGCCCACCAGAAGGAACTAGAAAAAGAACACACGAGGCAAAGCAGCAGAAGGAACGAAGACACGACAGGTGCGGAGACCGGAAAAGTGGCAGCGAGTCTGGGCGAGCGAACCTTTAGTCTGACCGAGTGACTTGGGTCGGAAGTGGGGCCGGAGCAGCTGTCAGAGGGACGGGACTGGGGTCCCGTGAGCTGCCGCCGCTCGGACGGCCCCCCGCCCCGGCCTGTGAGCACGCGGGGCCCCGGAGCTGCCGCCGCTCGGACGGCCCCCCGCCCCGGCCTGTGAGCACGCGGGGCCCCGGAGCACCGCTAGAGCGGCCTGCACGAGGAACGGGGCGCAGACCCCAGGCCGTGACCAGATGCCACCAGACGTCCTGGGAATGTCCCCGTCCCCACGGCCCCTGCCCGCCGGCTCCCTCACCTCGCCACCTCCCAGGCCGGGCCGACCACAAGGACCCATCAGGACATCAAGGCCACCCTCAGAGGCAGGGGCTCTGGACCACGGATGCCTCTTTAGTCGGGGGTGATCGGCCACTCGCCTGATCCATTTGAGCCGAGCTGAGGAGCAGTGGGTCGCCGCGATGCCGAGGGCACTGGACTCCGTGAAGTCACATGGCCATCCCAGTCCCCTGCTCTGCCTCTGCCACCAGACACTGGCTTCGCGTGCTCTTGAGCCCGTGAGTGGAGCCGCAGGGCTGTGATGCTGCGGCGGGGGCGGGGTCCGTGGACGCCCACCACCCCCGGCCTCCGCGCCCCCCCTTCCCGTGTGCGCTCGCCTCGGCCCAGGCTGCAGGTGCCACGGGCCGCGCTCTGGGAGGGAAGGGTTCGAGGCGGCCATCCTGAAAGGGCCGCCGAGGGCCTTGGGGACGGCCGGCCACGGGCAGGCACAGCCCCAGGATGACAGGCCTGTCCCCCTGGAGGGCCTCGAGGTCCGGAGCTGCTATTGCCTCGGAGCAGAGCCCGGAGGCTCCCAGCCCGAATCTCGCCGATGCCACCAGAAGGCCCCGAGCACGCTCACCCTGGACCACAGCGGGGTCGGGAGCGCTCCCCAACACCAGGAACAGTTTCCAGAAAGAGAGTGGGTGGGGGTGGCCCCTAGGATCGTTCCCCACCCAGGCCCCGGCCCTGCACCTGCCCCACTGGGGATTTCCGGGGTCCTCTGCGCACCCCCGACCGCGGGCTGCGGCTGACCTGCCGCTCCCCCCACCCCCAGCACCACGGCTGCCTCCCTGGTCCCATCACAGCTCATCAATCACAGCTCAATAGTGATCGTTTTCCGACGTATTATTTAAAAACACTTGAGCCTTCGCAGTGGCACAGGGGGCGCCCGCACAACCCCTGGGTTCGCCGATGGTCTACGTCTCGCCAGCCCCGCCGGCTCCCTCCGTCCTCTCACACGGCTGCACTTGGACGCACACGCGTGTTTGAGGTTGCCAACTTTGGAAAGTCCGTTGCAGACGAGCATCTCAGCGCGCGTCCTGGAAAAGCAAAAACGCTCCCCTACGCGAGCACACTCGTTGCCTAGGCTGAGCCGGGTTCCGCACGTGCTCCCTCCCGGCCAGGAGTCCCGACGCCTCCTGTAACGTCACTCAACCCCGGACCCGGCCAGGTCACGCTTGGGTCTGGTTGTCACGTCTCTACTTTCTTAATGTGGACAGTCCTTGGCGGTTTTTTTTTTTTTTACCTCACGCCAATTTTCTGAACAATTCAGACGATTTGCCTCGCAGCAAGTCCAAGGGTCACTTTCTCCTTCTCCCCTGTGTCTCCTGTCCCCTGTCCCCTAAAAGGGACATGTAGAGCTTGACTAAACATTCTGGGTCCGACGAGCGTTGCTACTTGCTTCTCCTGCGAGACCATGAGCTCCATGGGAGCAGAGACTAAGCAGACCTCTTCCGTGTCCTGGTTTATTCCAAAGCCGGCAACATTTGCACAAGAGATTAGCCTGGGGCGGACGGGGCCACGTAGGAGCGGGCCGCGTGCGGTCAGCGTGCAGGGGTGCTGCACCCAGCACCCTCACGGGCGCCCCATCTGCGCCTCCCCACCCCAGCCTGCCCTGGTGCTGGCTGAACACCTGTGCCCTGCAGGGTCGCCGTGGGACAGTCAGCAGGTGTCCAGCCAGCATCTGCTAGGATGAGGACTGGCTCCCAGCACGGCCCCCCTGCCTGCTCTTGGAGACCCCGAGACAGCCGGGCACCTCTCACCCCGGGAGCAGTGACCCTGCTCTTCCGCGGGACTCGGCTGACCAGGGAACCCCTGCCCAGGGCCACCTTCCAGTGGAGGGACCCCAGGGGGGCAGAGAGGACAGTGCGGCCTCTCCTTCCTGAGCCCCGACTGCGACCCCGGGGCACCCCCCTCATGTGCTGAGGTGCAGGGGCCGCACAGCGGGAGCCTGCCAGCCCTGTGCGGTGGTTTGTCTCAAAGCCAAACCAGGGCCTGAGGTCCTGCTTTCCAGCCCTCCGCCAACCTGCTTTTCCAGTTTCCCCTGTTGGTGACCGGTGGGTGGCCTATGGGCGTCCGCTTCTGTGCCCATTGACCACCCCCCCACCCCGCCGGGAACCCAAAGTAAGACTAGCCCGCGGTGCCGCCCACGGAGCTCAGCCACCAGGGTCACAGTCCCCCCAGAGCTCCTTGCGACCAGGAAAGCCTGCTTCCGTATAGTAAATACGCTCCCGTGGCCAAAAAATAGGGGCTCCCAGGGGGGTCCGTCAGCTGAGCATCTGCCTTCAGCTCAGGTCGTGGTTCTGGGGTCCTGGGATCAAGCCCCGCATCGGGCTCCCTGGGAGCCTGCTTCTCCCTCTGCCTCTGCTGCTCCCCCTGCTCCTGTGCTTGCTCTCTCTGTGTCAAATAAAGAAAAAGTCTTTAAAAAATAAAAGTATAACCCAGAGCAGCAGGAGCTCCTAGTCACCGCCGGCAGGAATACCCAACGGGGCAGCCGCTCGGCAGGACGGTGAGGGGGTTTCTCACCAAACAGCGTCCTCTTTGCGTCCTCTCCGACATTTGTGCCCCTCGAAAGGCGCTGAAAACTTGTGTCCACGTGAAAACTCGCACACAGGTGTTGACGGCGGCAGAGCTCGGACTCCCATGAAGGGGATCCCGGCAGCACGAAAACGGCTTGAGCCATCATGCCACGGAAGGTCGCGGAGACCCCGAAATCCCGGCTCTAAGCGGCGGCCGCGGGTCTGAGAGGCTGCAGCCCACGGGATCCCAAGTGTGTGACATTCTGCAAAGGGCGCAGGCCTGGGGATGGGATCTGCCAGGGGCGAGCAGGGGGTCTGGGAGGCAACAGAAGCCCTCTGTGGTGGACACAGGTCCGTGGTTTGTCCACAGCCAGAGGGAGCCCTGAGGTGCGCCACGGGCTCTGGTGACGACGACAGGGACGGGGACGGTGGGCACAGGAAGGGGGGCGGGGGACTCGGGGGAAACCTCCGTCCGAAGCTGCCACTCCGTTTTGCTGTACTCTTGAAACTGCTCTAAAAAATGTCTGTCTAAAGAGATCTGCTAAAAAGCTGTCCTTTTACACATCATCTGTAATTCCCAAATGCAATTCTCACTGATCCTTACTGACTTTAAAACAAACCAAATGGCCTAAACGGATGGAGGCGGGAAGGACCCCTGTGAGCGTGGCCCGGTCCGCACTCAGGGAGCAGATCCGCACAATCACGTATCTGATAAGGGATCAATATCCAGAACACGAAGAGGCCTCCTACAGGCTCAGGTCACGATCCCAAGATCCTGGGATCGAGCCCCGCATCGGGCTCCCTGCTCAGCGCAGAGCCTGCTTCTCTGCCCCTCCCCTGGCTTGTGCGCATTCTCTCTCTCTCGCAAATAAATAAATAAAATCTTAAAAAAGAAAGAAAGCAAGCAAACAACCCAACGACAAAATGGACGGAGCACTGGAGGGGACCTTTCTCGGAAGAGGACACAGAGGGCCGACCGCGCGAGGCTACGCGGTCTGTCCAACCAGGAGAACCACACAAGACGAAACGACCACCTCGCCCCTCGCAGCCATCAGGTTAGAGAAACAAGCGGGACCCAGCAAGTGCCGGCGGGGACCTGGAGGACCTGGGCCCCTTGCGCCCTGTTGGTGGCCGTGCCCACGGGGCCGCCGCAGCGGAAACAGCGTGGCAGTTACTGACAAAAATGAAGTATAGGTCAACCGTGTGATCCAGCGAAGTCCACTTGGGGTCACGCGTCCAGAAGGACCGACAGCAGGGACTCGGCCACATTCAGGGCAGCCAGAGGTGGGAAGCGCCCCGAGTGTCCATCCACGGGTGAGCGGATAAATGAAAGAGGGCGTGTCCCCCGCCGTGGGGTATCACGCGGCCAGGACAAGGAAGGGGGGTCCAACACCTGCGACACTGATTGGTCCCCGGGGACGCGACGCAGCGTGAAATAAGCCGGTCACAGGAGGACACAGTCCCCCCCTACAGGAGGTGCCCCCAGAAGCTGCAGGTGGGGGGGGCAGGGGCCGGGGCTGGGGGAGGCGATGGGGACTTCGTGTTGGGGGGGCACAGACGGAAAGTTCTGGAGACGGAGGGTGGGGACGGCTGCACGAGATGAATGCGCTCCGGGCGGCAGAGCTGTCCACACGGCGGCTGAAGTGACAAACGTTCTATCGTGGATGTGGTTCCTTCCAGGACGAGGTGTGCCGGCGACGAGCAGGGGACCCAGGGCTGGGAGACCGGACATCTGGGAGACCGGACATCACCGGCCTCCAGCTCCTGCCAGCCGAACGGCCTTGCTGAGCCACGTCTCCCCAGGGAAAATACCAGCGTCCACTTCAAAGGGCTGGTGGGAGAACCCCACGCTGACCCCAAGAAAGGCACCTGACACTCCCTAGAATCCTGAATCCACTTAGGCCTCGGCCCCCTGGGTTTGGTTCCTGTACCTCCTTTTCTGTGTTGGAGGGTCTCCCCACCTGATGAGTCCCCGTGGGAAAACGCCAGCCCCCACCAGCCCCTACCAGCCCCCAGTGATCTGGGCGATCTGGGCTCCACTCAGCAGACGCCCGGCACCGCCCCAAATGCGTCTGGAGGCTGAAGAAGCAGCGGGTGGTCCTCCCCCAGCCCTGGCGGGGTCAGGTCCTCCCTGTGCCACTTTCCCGGCTCAGAACGCCCAGTCCCTTGTCTGCTGCCGGCCGTCCATCGGCCCGGAGCACCCCTCTCACCACCTCGTCACCAGCAGAATGCGGGGGCCCGGTGACGTTGCGCCCAGACCCGAACATCCAGCTTCCCGGGATTCTTGCACGGAGGGCGACAGGCACTGGGTGGCTGGGGGGAGCTGGGAACAGGACTGATCACTCCCAGCCTGTGATCCTCTTCCTTCTCTCCCCTTCCTGGTCTTCCGGCTGCCGGATGAACTTGGACATGAACTTGGGGGATACGGAGCGGGGGAGAGGCGCCATCTGGAGCCTTGAGCTGACCAGCCTGGGGGTGGCAGGAACCAAGTCCCCGGGGCCCCTCTCGTGGCCATGTGCGCCCTGCGGCTTCTCATGCAGGAGAGCTACCACTGTCGTTTTATTTTTACCAGCTGATATTTAATTTATTACAGTTGTCTTCCTAAAAACATAATTCTCTAGCTTCAAACCATCTTCTCCTCTTTGTGAGTCTAGCAGATTTGAACTTAATCAAATACACCTTCAAATATTTCAACTGCCTTTCTAATTAGATGCAATATATCTGTTTTCCTTTAAAGTTCTTATTTGGCCAAAAATAACAAAGAAAACCTTGAGCATGAAATAATATTGAGGCACTTCTAAGTATGTTGAACCTAAGTTGTCTTGAATGTTAAGACACAATACATAACCTTTGCAGGACTTCAAGGTGCAGGTCTAAACTGTCAATCGCAGTCAACTTATAACTACACATTTTAAAGTGCAGTTTGGGTTTGGGGACAGGGAGTTCCTAAAAATGGGCACAAGGTCCTCCGGGGATGCACCCTCGGCCTCACCCCTGTACTCACGGGCAGGGGCACACGTAGTATGTAGTCTCACTACTCCCTTCCTGTAAACATCCTTAACCATGGGGCGTCTGGGGGGCTCAGTCGTCAAGGGTCTGCTTTCGGCTCAGGTCATGGTCCCAGGGTCCTGGGATCGAGCCCCAAACAGGGGGGCTCCCTATCAGCGGGAGCCTGCTTCTCCCTTTCTCTCTGCAGCCCCCCCTGCCTGTGCTCACTTTCTCTCTCTGCGGGGTCCGATGCCAGCCCCACAAAGCACATGAGTCCTTGGGGCTGGTAAAGCAGAGCTCCGGGGGCCTGGGCGGGAGCAGCTTGGAGGGCAGAGTGAGGCAGAAGTCTGGGACATGGAGCAACTATTTCTGCAAGCGAGTGCAGAGCGAGGAGAAGGGGAGCAGTGGGTTGGGGGGAGGCAGGTCTGGACACAGGCAGGATGGGCCCAGACAGACCAGCGGCCAGGAGAGGACAGATGGGTCAGGGAAGGGAGCGAGGGCGCTGGCGGCTCTCGGCCGCTCGGCAGTCTGGCCAGGGGGGTGGGAGCCAGCGGGCCATCCCTCGGCCACGTCCGTGGGCAGGCTGACTGTCCCGAGCTGGGAGAGCCCGCCGATGCCCGCGTGGGTGTAGGCCCAGCCTGGGCAGTGGGGACATTCACTGACAAGCCCCCCGGGGAGACGCACCCAGAGCCGGCGCTGGGGGGCCCTTCCATTCAGCATGCGGAGCTGGGGGCCTCATTTGGGCAGATGCAACACACCTTTACTGGGCTCTGATTCTGCGGGGTGTTCTCAGGCACCCAACTCCGGGAGAGCTCAGGAAAGCATCCCAGAAAGGACCCAGCACGGAGAGGGTTTTGCAGGTGGAGAGTGGGGGGGCCCTGCGTAGGCAAAGGGTGGGTCCTGCAAAGGCAGGGGGCGGCGCGCAGAAGCTCAGGGAGGCAGGAGGACCCGCCGCCCACAGAACTGCAGCGCAAGCCGGCTGTGATGGGCCGTGAAGGGGCTGCTTCCATCTGTCCTGTGCGGTTTAGCGTGGGAGTTACGATTTCAGAGGGTTTGAGGATGATCACTGTGGAAGTCCCTGGAAAAACTGGGGCCCAGTAATCAGGCAGGAGGCTGCTGCAGAAGGCCCAGCAGGAGCTGTAGCTGTGGGAAGGCCTGGGGAGGAGGAGGGGGAGGAGGAGGACGGGGAGGAGGAGGAGGGGGAGGGGGTGGCAGAGCTGGCCCGGAGTGGCTCCCCCACGAGGAGGAGGAGGTGAGCAGGGAGGACCCCTGGCAGCTCTGGAGGGGGCTGCGGGCTCTGGGGCTGGCCAAGAGGCCCCGATGACCCGAGCCTCGGGAACCGGCGAGGCTGACCGTGGTGGGCGTGTAGGGAGCACCCCCGAGCGGGACACAGAACTGTGACTCAGGAGCACTCTGAAGGAGCTCAGGGGAGAAGGCAGGACTGGAGCGGTGGGGGGAGCCACGGCCTCAGGGAAGCAGCAGGAGCTGTGGGGACAAGGCTGACGCAGGGCGGGGTCGGGGAAGGCCGACCCGGGACCAGCCCTGGGACCGTGGACTCTGAGGTCACTGGTGGTCCCAGCGGCAGCAGGAGGACAAGACGGTCTACGCCAGCCCCTGGGCGAGAGGCACAGAGGAGACGAGTTACCCTCTTCCAAAGTGGTCTGTTTTCTTAATGTTCCCAATAACCTGTTTTTTCACCCATTCTGTTCTCCGTGGCTCAGGGACGTCTTGAGAGGAGCACGCGACAGGCACACGGTCACAGAGCCGAGCCGGCGGGCTTAGGGCGCCCCCAGCCAGCTGCGTCACAGCTGGGACGTCCCAGCGTCCGGGACAGCGCTGTCGAGGCAGTTGGGTCGGTTCCTGAGGCTCTGGGCCGGCTGATACCTTACTCAGTTAGGAAGTCCGGTTCAACTGATAATGCTAATTCAGGATTCCCTGCCCCACTGGCGCCCCTGGCACGCTCACTTGGAGGGCACACACTGCCGGTGCGAATGCAGGGAGGATGTTTCCCAGAAGGCAGGATTCCACGGGAGGGGAGGGTGTGAGCGAAGGCACTTCTGCATGCGGGATGGGCTCCCGTTCTTACCACGGGTCCCTAAGCGCTGCAGGGCTCAGCGTGGAGGCCAGAGAGCCGGGAGGGGAGTTTACGGCTGAGGGCCTGGGGCACTTTGTTTCCAGCAGAAGGGAACAGGGCTTCCCCAAGGTCACCAAGCACCAGGGGATACGGGAGAAAGGGGGGAAAAACCAGTTTCCAGGTCTGGCTTTGGGGACACACGCAGGCCGGTGACTCTAGTCACAGGGAGGGGCTCACTTTCCAGCGGTGACAGCGGGGGCGGGCGGCTGGGTCTGGGAGCAGGGCGTGCAAGGCCAGCACACGTGGGCTCCGGGGGCAGCTGCCGCGACAGCGCGGGATGCCGGCGGCGGGGCGCTTCCCAGGGCTCCCCGGCCCTGACGGACGACGCGACACGGGGAACGCTGCAACTGAGCGGCCGACGAGGGCCTGACGACCCCCCTTCCGGACTCTGCACGGGGGACGGGGTCACCGCCCGCGTCCGAGCCCAGGGGTGGGGGACGCTCTCCCGGGCGCGGCTCCTGCTCCCCAAGTCGAGAGGGGGCAGGCGAGCGCGCCGCGTCTCTGCAGGTACGAGCCTGCCAGGCTCTCGTGTCAACGTCCTCCTCCTCCTGGAGAAAATTCAAGCGGACTGTGCAAGATATTTTCGGAAAGTAGGGCATTTTGGAACCATTTCGTAACCTCTGAGACGGGGGCGGCGGCGCCTCCCGTGCGCCCGAGAACGGGGCAATGCCCGGGGCCTCCCGGCGCCCCAGCGGCGCGCGGGGTCGCGGGGTGCGGCCCGGTGGGGCGCGGGCGACCTTGGCGGGCGGCGCGACCTTGAGGCCTGCGTTCGCCTCAGTTGCCCCCTCTGCGCAATGGGGACACGCCCCGGCCGCCGGGCTGCGCAGGCCCGCCCGCGCCCGACCCTCCGTCCCCCTCCGGCCCGGCGCCCCCTCGGGCCCCGCCGGCCCGATGGGCCTCGGTCCCCGCGCCGGCGCCCCGTCCCCGACCAGGTCCCCACGCCGCAGCGCCGCGACGGAGCCCGCGGGCGGGAACCTGCCTGCGCCGTCAGCGCGCACGCGCGCCCCCGTCCCGCCCCCGCGGCGCCGTCTCCGCTCATAGGCCAGCCGCACCGTCACTCCGGCCAGTTCGCGCTCGCGGTTGGCCAGGGTGCGGGCGCGCGACCGGCCGTGGGCGGGGCCCGGCCGGCTATAAAAGGGGCCGCGGCGGGGCTCGTGCCGCCTTGCAGACGCCGCCGCCCCGGAGCCGCCCGCGCCGCCCAGCCATGGTCAACCCCACCGTGTTCTTCGACATCGCCGTGGACGGCGAGCCCTTGGGCCGCGTCTCCTTCGAGGTGGGAGGGCGGGGCGCGCCGGAGGGGCGCGGGCGGAGGGCGCGGGCGGACGGGGGCGGCGGCGGGCGGGGGGCGCGGGCGGGCGGGCGGACGGGCGGCCCGAGGAGCGCGGGCGGCGCGGCGCCATTTCCTGACGAGGGGCCATTTTGGGCGGCCGGGGGCGGCGGGGGAGGGGCGGCGGCGGACAAAGGCGGGGCGGCGGGGGAGGGGCGGCGCGCACGTGTTCGGGCCGCGCGCTCGGGGCGGGCAACGCCCCGCAGTTGGGGGGCGGGGGCCCGGGGGGCGGCGGGGCGGGGGGGGGGGGCACTGCGGAAGCGGCCCGGCCCCGCCCGGCGGAAGCGAGCGGCACCCCCGCCTTGCGCCGACGCCGCCGGCCCCGCCCGCCCAACGGTCCCCCGGCGGCTGTGCGGCCCGAGCGGGCGGCGCACGCGGATGCGCCCGGCCGCCCTCGCACGTGCGCGGCCTCGGCCCCGCTCGGGGGCTCACCTGCCGGTCGGGGGCCCGTGCTGGCGGCCCCGAGGCCGGGAGGGCGGGGCCTGCACCCCGTGCGCGCTCGCGGGCGGGGCCGAGGGCTTCCCGGCAGCCGCGCCCGGGGAGCCGGTGCAGGGCGGGCACTCGGGCGGCGGGCGGGGCGACCCCGAGCCGGGCCCCGGGCGCCACGGGAATTGCCGTTGAAGCGTGGCCTGGTGGCGGGAGGTGGACGTGGGCTGCGGCGGCCCCCGCGCTCGCGGGTGATAACCCGGCTCCGCTTGTCTTGCAGCTGTTCGCAGACAAAGTCCCGAAGACAGCAGGTCAGTTCCGTGCTTAGTAACTGTCGGGGGTAACAGTTGAAGCCGCGGCGGCCGGGGCGTCTATACACACGGGGTCTCTCTGTTTTCTTGGGACAGAGAACTTCCGCGCCCTGAGCACCGGGGAGAAAGGGTTCGGTTACAAAGGCTCCTGCTTTCACAGGATTATTCCGGGATTTATGTGCCAGGTACGGACCCCTGCCCGGGTCGGGTGTGGGTGAGCCGCTTCCCCCGGAGTCCGCGTAAACTGGCTGGAGAGCTAGGCCCTTGCGGGTTGGCGCCTTGCTGACCCTGCCGCCGCACTGGCGGCCTGGCTCTGGTCCGCAGGGTGGGGACTTCACGCGCCACAACGGCACTGGCGGCAAGTCCATCTACGGGGAGAAGTTTGACGACGAGAACTTCATCCTGAAGCACACGGGTCCCGGCATCCTGTCCATGGCCAACGCTGGCCCCAACACGAACGGTTCCCAGTTCTTCATCTGCACCGCCAAGACCGAGTGGTGAGGGCAGAGCCTGGCCGGGGCAGCCAGGAGCCCGGGCTCCGAAGGGGTGGGGGACTCAGGGCAGCCACGGCCCGGGTGCTGTGCTGCAGAAAGAAAGGGTCCTGGGAGACGGGGTCGGCGCTCGGCTAAGTAGTTGAGTTGGACGGTACTTTCACAGGCGCGGGGGACCCTTGACGTCAGGGTCGTCAGTTCAGGTCCCAGGTTGGGTGCAGAGATGACTAACAAAAACTTTAGAAAGTAAACAACAACGGAAGTGGTGCTTTAATTTGCTTGGTATGTGCTTGTTGGCTC
>JAQQSY010000020.1:319316-338278 GCA_028646535.1 Procyon lotor
GAGCTCCACTTTTAGGTAAATTCAGTCCTGGCGGGCACCTCGGGAGCAGATGGCACGGCCGAACCTCCTGCAGGGGGGACAGCAGGGCTGGGCCTGGGGAAGCGGGGGGCTGGCCTCAGCCACGCGGCGTCTGACACGGAGGCAGGCCGGCCGGCTGGAGCCGCAGAGCGCGTGGGCGCACCCGACAGACAGAAGGACCCCTGGGACATAGCGGTTCAAGCTCAGAGAGCCGCCAGTGCCCGCGGGTGTGTGTGAGGGGCCACCGGGCCCCCCAGCGGGTGGCTGGCGGAGGTGACAGGGCAGGCTGGGCTGTGGGGACGGCTCAGCGGAACAGAGGCAGCCACAGGCCTGCAGGCTGTCCAGGGGGCCACGCGGGGGTGGCCTGACCTCATGACACTGAGCACACAGAGGGGCCCCCGGGCCCCCTTTCCTGCGCCAGGTGGCCCTCAGCTCCCAGGCAGTATGTTTGGAAGGCTGGAAGCTTCCCTGGGCCCATCCTCCCCTCCTGCCCTCTCCACCCGGCTGGGACTGCCCTGCACTGTCGAATAAACTCGCACTTTCTTTACTCCCTTCTCAAACCCAGCAGCCGCTGCTACGCACAGGGGAGTTAGAATCCGCAGGGGGCCTCATCCTGCCGTCAGAACACAACGGCTGCTGGACTGGGGCGCGGGGCTGGCGACAGCCGGGGACACGTGCTGGTAAATCAGCACACAGGCCGCCACCTGAAGAAACGGGAAGACGAGCCACAGGCGCAGACAGGAGACGGAGCCAGTGTGGTTGCCCCGAGGACACACACCAAGCTCCCCGTCCGCCCCCAATGCAGGTGAGAGCCCCCAACGGGCCGTCGCCCCACGCTGAGCATGAACGCGGCCACTCACGGGCCCGACAGCTCGGGAAATGGCTCCCGGGTGTTCACGTAAGCCAAGCCCTGCCTGTGCGCCCCGGGAAACAAGTTCCAGAGCCCCCCGGCCTGTTGGTGACAGCAGCCGAGGCCCTGATGCTGCAGGCTGGTGGTGTTTCCCCAGAGTGTCTCATACAGCCGTGAACACGGTTCACTCCAGCTAGACAAAGAAATGCCTGTGTCTTCACACCGTGCTGAGGAGTGAAAAGCTTGGCCAGGCCCTGGCACCCAGATATTTGGCCAAATGCCAATCCAGATGTCAGGGTGAAGGTATGGTTTAGGTGAGATCGACATTTACACCAGCAGACTCTGGTTAAAGCGGATCACCCTCCATCACGTGGGTGGGCCTCGTCCAATCAGTTGAAGGCCTTAAGAGAAAAAGACTGAGGTCGCCCCGGGGGAAGGAGGGAATCTGCCTCCAGGTGGCCTTCAGGCTCCAGCTGCAACATCAGCTCCTTGCTGGGTCTCCAGCTGCGGCCAGCGCCCACAACAGCGTGAGCAATTCCTTAAAATAAATTTCTCCCTTGCTTTCTCATGCTATCTGTATACATACGCACAGGCACACTTGATTTGATGTTTGCTTTACTGTATTTCACAGATGTTACATATCTTTTCTTCTTTGTCATCTTTTTTTTTTTTTACACAAATTTTAGGTCTCTGGCAAACCTGAGTCGAGCACGTCTATGGGCACCATTTTTTCCAGCAGCATTTGGTCATTTCATGTCTGCAGCCCATTTTGGTGTTTCTCACAAGATTTCAAGCTTTTTCATTACTATTTTATCCGTCAGGGTGATCTCTGGTCAGCGATGATGATTCACAGACAGCTCGGGTGATAATTAGTTTACTTCAGCAACAAAAGATGTTTTAATGAAGGCCCGTAGGTTCTTTCTAACCGTCCCGCTACTGCACACAGGACCCACAGGGTAAATCTAATTCTTACATGCACTGGGAAACCAAAAAATTCATTTGACTCACTTTATTGTGATATTTGCTTTTTTTTTTTTTTTTTGACAGAGAGAAACACAAGCAGAGGGATGGTAGCGGGAGAAGCAGGCTTCCTGCCGATCAGGGAGCCCGATGCGGGGCTCGATTCCAGACCCCTGGGATCTGACCTGGGCCGAAGGCAGACCCTTCACGACTGAGCCACCCAGGCGCCCCTGATATTTGCTTCTTACAATAGGATTCCCTTCTTACAGTTACAAAAAGAAAAACAATTTTTTTATACATATATAATTTATGATTTCAGAGCTGGGGGGACAGACTGGGAGGAATGAAGGGCAGAAGTGAGTCAGTGTCCCAGTTTTTTGGGTCTTTGTTTCTTTTTAAGATTTTTGTTTATTTGACAGAGAGAGAGAGAGCGTGTGGGTGCAGGGGCAGGGACAGAGGGAGAAGCAGGCTCCCCGCAGGTACGTCTCTTATTTTCCCTCCACAAACTTGCAAACATGCAAAGTCACACACCTGTGTGTGTAGATTCCTGTTGTAAAATGAAGATTATTCTCTGCATCCTGATGGGTAACATTTTTATTATAGGCACAGAATTAGATTCATCAAAATCTTTGGTTTACCATGTATTCTTAACGTGAGTTTTTACCATTCGTTTGTTCTTAATACTGTTGTAATAAACCCTGGGGCGCCTGGGCGGCTCATCAGTGAAGAGTCTGCCCTGGGCTCAGGTCACGATCTTGGGGTCCGGGGACCAAGTCCCGCATCGGGCTCCCTGCTCGGCGGGGAGTCTGCTTCTCCTTCTCGCTCTGCTGCTCCCCCTGCTTGTGCGCACACGCGCTCTCTCTCTCTAAGTAAATAAAATCTTAAAGAAAAAAACACGTTGCCAACGGAACCTTTTTTTTTTTTTACTTCTTATTCGACTGTGACTGCAGAGCTCTAGGGGAGCGGCCAGGCCAGCGAGAATTCGCAGGGGCCCCGCCCACCGTCCCGCTGCTCGTCACCGTGCGCGTGTACACGGCAGCCCTGTGCCCCTGGTGCTGGCCAGGGCTTCGGTGTAGATTTCCTCCAAAGATGGTCTCTGCTGCAGCCACAGGTCACGGTCACAGCCGGGAAACTCACACGGTATCGCTGCCTGATGGACACTCCTGGGGGGGTTCTCGGGGAACCACGGCGGGAGGCCCCGGGGACGCGGGACCCGGGGATGGGCTGTGGGTGTGTCCCGCCTAGACCGGCCCTGGGACCAGGCGACCTCTCACCTGCTGGGGTCGATGCCCACTGGGGATTTCTTTTACTCCACTGTTACTACGCTGGCCGCTGACTGTTTCTCAGATTTCATCCTTTCTCATTAGGGACCTTTTTCCCACGGGGGGGGGGGCTCGCCTTCTCTCTCTTAGTCGCCTCAGGAGGTTCTGATCTAGTCATTGGGTCACAGTCTGTCGCTGTCGTTCCACGATGCTTACGTGGTCCCGACCCAGCCAGCGCGAGGGACCTTCTGGGGCGCCCCCTCGCATCCTGAGCACCTGCGGACCCCAGTACCCCAGGCTCGGCCTGTGCCCCTCTGCCCCAGGCCGGGCCTTTCTCGCAGCAGCTCTGGTTCCTTCCAGCAGAGAACAGAATCTAGAAACCAAGGTCTGGCGCTCAGCGTGCCCATTGCTGCTGGGGTGTTGCTGCTTTGAGGAATCCGTGTGTCCGCGGGCGTGTGCTTCTGCATCTGTCCGCGTGTCTGTGCGAGTGCACACGCCTGTTCGTGGAGCGAAAGCGTGGGCTCGAACGGGCCCCTCGGACTGTAACCCAAGGTCACGGGGTTGGTCTCCGTCCCCACCCCGGGGTCCCTCAACCATGCGGCCTCACGCTGTGCGCAGCGGAGGCTTGGGCATCACCAGCCTGGGGGAGGCTGGCCCAGCGAGGGCACGTGGACTCAGCAGGCAGGGGACCGAGGCTGAGCCAGACGGCCTTCTGGAAGGTGCGAGGGAGGCGGAAGCAAACTCCCCAAGAAGCTCTGGGGCGAGGGCAAAACCCGAAGATTTTCTGGATGGAATGAGCAGTCGGCTGCTGTCCAGCCCTGTGGAGATACCTCAGGGGATGTGGGGTCACCGGGGAAGGGCACACGTGTCCCCCAGCAGCTGGGAGGGGGCTCCTCACGCCCTGCTGGCCTCCAGGAGAGGCACGAGTGACCCCAGTTATGGCCTCCCCAGGCCTGCTTATGCATAACCAGCTACTGCACTTTCTGACATTCTATCTCTAGGGATCCTGGTCCCTTTTCTTTTCTTTTTTTTAAGATTTTATTTATTTGACAGAGAGAAACACAGCGAGAGAGGGAACACAAGCAGAGGGAATGGTAGTAGGAGAAGCAGGCTTCCTGCTGAGCAGAGAGCCCGATGCGGGGCTCAATCCCAGGACTCTGGGATCTGACCTGGGCCGAAGGCAGACACTTAATGACTGAGCCACCCAGGCGCCCCTCCCTCTTCTTTTTTAAGGACTTACTTTTAATTTTTTTTAAGTAGGCCCTACACCCAGCGTGGAGCCCAATGTGGGGCTTGAACTCCCAACCCTGAGATCAAGACGTGAGCTGAAATCAAGAGTCAGACGCTTAACCCACTGAGCCACCCAGGTGTCCCAACTTTACATTTTTAAGTAGGCTCCCGGGCCCATGCGGGGCTTGAACTCACAACTCTTGAGACCCAGAGTCACACGCTCTACCGACCGAGACAGCCGGGCAGCCTGCGGGAGACGACCGCACAGCGCCAGGACGAACACCGGCAAGGGGGTCAAGGCCGTCCCGGAGCTCGTGGGAGGCACACGCGCCCCCCCACTGCCCAGGGAGCCCGCTGACAGCGGGAAGCTGGAACGAAGCGGCTCGCTGCACCGAGTGCCGGGCAGCACCCAGGAGGGACCTCACCTCTCCTGGGGCTCCCAAAGCCGCGCGGCAGGGCTGGGGAGCGCAGGCTGTCCGCCGGCCCCGGGGAGTACCCCGAGAGCTGTGTTTCGGGGCCAAGAGCAGCTACAAATCCTGCAGAGCTAGGGCACTGACCGGGAAGCCCCAAGGCTAGACACGGTGCCTGCAACTCAACACCCGAGCGAGGAATTGATTTTCTACCTCGCGGGAGACAAAAGCTCGCAGGACGGCAGCAGGGGTGGGCCGTCTGCCAGGCCCGGATGAGGCCACCTCTTTAGCTGCTGCACCAACAACAACCCGAGATGTGGCCGGAGGTTTCGGCGCCCGCCAGCTGGAGATGGTGACCAGAGCGTCACGCTGAGATGCGTCTGCACACGGGGTGCCAGCGCCCGCGACGGTCGCCCCTCGACACCAGGGCATCCTGTCTGCCTCATCCCCAGATGGCTCTGGGGGAAGAAGAGGGAGGGAGAGGAAACAACTGTGCTACGGATATTGACGTTCGGGGGGTGGGGCTCAAGAGTGCTCCCCCTGAACCGTTCTTTTTCCATTTTAAGCTTAATAGGAGCAGTCACGGGGGCGGAGCAGGAACTGGACAGGGGCTGGTCATCTGAGGCCGCGGACCCCAGTCCCCTGCGTGTGTCCCCAGCCCTGGCACGGCCCTCCGCCATCTGCGCCTCCTGCCCGGCGCCAGCTGCTCACGGCGGCTGCAGGAAGAGCGTGCTTTCGCCCCAGCCTGGGTCAGACCAGCTGCTCGGGGGGGGGGTTCTGGTCGCACCCAAGCCTCCTCCTCAGCAGGCGGCCTCACTCAGGCCCTACAGCAGATGCAGCCTTTGGCGGAAAGCCTCATCGTCCCTCCTCCCCACCAGAAGCTCCTGTCTCTCATCCACTCTCCCTGCGCGCCTGCCAGAGCCAAGCCCTTCCCTCTGCGCCCCCCTCCCGGCCACTGCAGACCCGCATGGATGACCACTTCCCCCTGTGCTCCGGGCCTCAGAGCCGGCTCAGGCCTGTGGAAGGCGGGCAGCCGGTCGCCTCCCTCTGCTGGGTGCCGTCCTTCCCCACCCACATTCGCTCTGTAGCACTGGGACCTCTGGCTTCCGTACTCCCCCCAGACGGTGGCGAGAGAGAGAGAATTTAGACCTGGGACATGAGCAGTGTGACTGTTGCCCACGCCCAACACCCGTGGGCAGTGGACATGCAGGCTTAGTCCGAATTCTACCACCCACTCCTCAGTCTTTGTCCCCCCATCTTGTCCGCCTGCCCCTGCTCCCGCTACACCGTCTCCTGGGAGCTAAGGTCTCCCAGCCCGGCTGCCCCTCTCCTCCCCTTGGTCTGTCTGGGCCCCACAGCTGCCTACATGTCCCCCCTCGGCGGCCAGCCAGCTCTTTAAATGTAACACGCCGCCTGACACTTGGACCGGTTCTCATCTGTGCTGGATTTGCCAAAAGGCAGTCCCAGCAGGTGTTTAAGGCCACTGAGAAGAAATAAACTTCTGGAGAAAGAATGTGATATTCCAAAAATGCACCAAAGGTTGCGCCCCATTCTCTGAGTTGCATGGGGGGAGGAGCACCTAACATCTGCGGGAGGGGACCCCGGAGGTCCCTGCTCAGTGCTCCCCGTCCTCTCCAGAGATGGTCCCCCCAGCAGTCTTGGGCACTCTAACATCAACGTGGACTCCTCCTGCCCGCTCCGACCGCTGGTTTTTAAAATCTTTTTTTTATTTTTTAAAGATTTTATTTATTTGACAGAGAAACACAGCGAGAGAGGGAACACAAGCAGAGGGAGTGGTAGCGGGAGAAGCAGGCCTCCTGCGGAGCAGGGAGCCCAATGTGGGGCTCGATCCCGGGGTTCCGGGGGGATCTGACCCGTGACCTGAGCCCAAGGCAGATGCCTAACGACTGAGCCACCCAGGCGCCCCTGGTTTTGAAATCTTGAGGCTTCTCTTGCCCCAAGGGCCCCGCACGCTCCCTCCCCCTCCAGCAGCCACACCCAGCCCCTGCTCCCTCGGGCGGCAACACAGCTCTTGCCTCCTGATGGACCCTGCCGTGCGGTCCCGCGCCCTGAGTCACCCCTCCGACTGCAGAGCAGGCACACGGCCCGCTGCTGCTCACACGGCACGGTGTCCCGCCCCTGCCCAGTCCAGGCCCTGCCCGGGGGTCAAGGCCCTCCCGCCGGGACGTGCACCACCCCTCCCCCCAGACCCTGGGCTCCGGCCGAACCGGACGACTCGCCATCTGGGAACATATGTCCCCGCCGCCCAAAATAATCCACACCCGCCCCACCTGTCCAGGTCTGTCCTTGGTCAATAAATAGCAGCGGGACAACTGGCCATTTGGGGGACATGTTTTAGATTCTCTGCTTCACAGGACGCGCCAAAGTACGTCACGAGAGTTAAACGTCAAGCACGATGGAGTCACATGTTTTAAAAAGACTGTAAAAGGCCTGAGAAGCACGTGATCACCAAGTGTCTGAGCGGGAAAGGCCGACGCCCCGGACCGAGCCCAAGATCGGACTCATCAAGCAGGACCCGGTCGCCGAGCACGAGCGGCGGGGCGGCGAGCCGTTCCCGGGCTGCGCGGGGCGGGGCGGCCGGCAGGACCTCGGGGAGGGGCCGGGGCACCCTTCGCGGGGCCCGGACGGGGTGCGGCGCCCGGACAGGCCCGCGGCTCCTCCGCCCGAGCGGCCCGCGCTCACACCGCGGCGGACGGACGCCGCGCCCCCGCAGGCCCGCCCCCCCTCCGGCCCGCGGCGATGACGTCACCGCGCCCACGTGACGCGGAGCGCCCGCCCCTCCCGGGCCGTTGCCCAGCAACGCTACCGGGTCAGCTTTGCTCTGACTGCTGATGGCCCCGGCATCCTCCCTCCTCTCATGCCTCTCCCTTTAAGAGTCGCCACAGTTACAACCGCTGCTCCTACAAGGAAGTGCACTTATCTGGACGAGTCTGGCACCCGGGAGACAGGCGACCGCAAACCGGACGCACACCGTCTCCGCGCCTCGCCCTCCCCCGCCCTTCCCCCTTTGGGACGTTCTCCCTCTCCCGGGACTCTCCCCCCTTCCCAGAGCGCTGCGCGCCCTGACGTCACTTTGCTGCGCGCCGCCGCCGCCTAGGCGCGCGGCGCTTCCGGCCGCGAAGACGTGTGGGCGGGGCGGGTGGCGTCAGGGGGCCCGCGCCGGAAGCTGGCGCGAGCCGGCCGGAAGTGGCGGGGCGGAGCGCAGCGCGCGGCGATGGGGGGCGGCGGCGGCCGTGGCCGGCGATGAGCGGCGGGAGCGCGTGAGCGGCCGGCGGGCGAGGCTGGGGGCCCCGGAGAGCGAGCCGCAGGCCGGAGGGCGGGCGCGAGCGCGGCGGGCGGCGGCGGCGGCGGCCGGAGCGCGGCGGCGGCGGCGGCGGCGGCCGAGAAGATGGCGGACGGCGACAGCGGCAGCGAGCGCGGCGGCGGCGGCGGCGGCGGGCCCGGCGGCTTCCAGCCCGCGGCGCGCGGCGGCGAGCAGGAGACGCAGGAGCTGGCGTCCAAGCGGCTGGACATCCAGAACAAGCGCTTCTACCTGGACGTGAAGCAGAACGCCAAGGGCCGCTTCCTGAAGATCGCCGAGGTGGGCGCGGGCGGCTCCAAGAGCCGCCTGACGCTGTCCATGGCGGTGGCCGCCGAGTTCCGCGACTACCTGGGCGACTTCATCGAGCACTACGCGCAGCTGGGCCCCAGCAGCCCCGAGCAGGTGGCGGCGGCCGCGGCGGGCGCGGAGGAGGGCGGCGGGCCGCGGCGCGCGCTCAAGAGCGAGTTCCTGGTGCGCGAGAACCGCAAGTACTACTTGGACCTCAAGGAGAACCAGCGCGGCCGCTTCCTGCGCATCCGCCAGACGGTGAACCGCGGCGGCGGCGGCCCCGGGCCCGGCGGCCTGCAGAGCGGCCAGACCATCGCGCTGCCCGCGCAGGGCCTCATCGAGTTCCGGGACGCGCTGGCCAAGCTCATCGACGACTACGGCGGCGACGACGACGAGCTGGCGGGCGGCGCGGGCGGCGGCGCGGGCGGCGCGGGCGGCGGCCTGTACGGCGAGCTCCCGGAGGGCACGTCCATCACCGTGGACTCCAAGCGCTTCTTCTTCGACGTGGGCTGCAACAAGTACGGCGTGTTCCTGCGCGTGAGCGAGGTGAAGCCGTCCTACCGCAACGCCATCACCGTGCCCTTCAAGGCCTGGGGCAAGTTCGGGGGCGCCTTCTGCCGGTACGCGGACGAGATGAAGGAGATCCAGGAGCGGCAGCGGGATAAGCTGTACGAGCGCCGCGGCGGCGACGAGTCGGAGGGCGAGGAGGTGGACGAGGACTGAAGCGCGCCGCGGCCCCGGTGGAGCCCGCTTCCCGCTCATCCCGGGGAGCGATGGGGGCGGGGCGACGAGGCCCCGTCGGGAGACCGCAAAGTTAAAAAATAATACCGTTCATTAAGAGAAATAACCACAAAAGAACAGTCGCGGACAATTCGAGAAAAGCAGCGAAGTTCCAAGGAACTGACGCCAGCCCGCAGAGACGAGACAACCTGAGCAAAATCGTCTTGGTTTCCGTAGTTTCCAGCTGGGGCTTGTGACCCCGGCAGGGTAACCCTGCAGGGGGGCGGGTCCTCGCGTGCCCGGGGCCAGGGGACGCTCGAGTCCCCCAGACCCGTCCATGACAGCTGCGTTTGCGTTCTGCCTGGGGGTCCTGGCCCGACGGTCTCTCCTGACCCCACTGCGGTGGGGTCGATCTCTTCACCTCCATTGAAATCAGCATATCGGGTCTAGGTCCTCGCGGAATTCTTGAGAAGAGGGAGGCCTTGGACTTTGCCCCGTTCTGAGGGTACAGGTTTCACGAGAAGGAGTGCGACTTCCCATAATCATGGACAGGGCAGAGTAAGAATTCAAGGAGCCACCAGGGAACGTAGAAACAAATTGGGTCCTTTCTATCTCAAATGGTTTCGCGGGGGACCTGGACCAGCGTCCTTGTCTCTCTGGGGCATTGTTTTCCTGGATGCAAAGGGATTCAGGTGTCAGTCCTCCAACCAGAATCTGTTACTAAAGGATTTTTGAAGTCGGCCAAGGTTTTTTTCGGAGCTAAGAGCCGTTTTACATTGGGGGTTGCTGAGGTAGGCACGGGAAGAAATCCGGCATCAAGCACAAGGAGGACTGTTTTGAGTGGATTCGTTGCCGCTCACTAAAGTCCTTCCCCGGTCTCTAGACACGGAGGTCGTTACCGAGAGATGGCTTAGGGGTGAATGAGAGCCAGGTCCCTGTGGCTGTTCCGCCTGAGCCACGGAATTATGGTTAATTGGGCTGTTTGGGCCACCGGCTGGCTGGGTTTTCAACCACAAAACTTGAAGATAACCTCCAAAAGGAACAGTGTGGCTACAAAGCCTGAGCTTTAATGGGATATACGTCCTCCCAGAGAGTTGGAAATAACCAAAACTGAAGTCTTCGCCTACCTTCAGTTCCGTCTGTGGATTTGTTGAAATACTAAAGATCCTCAGGTCCAGAATTCCAGCACCATCTTTTCTTTTTAAAGTAAATTTTTAAGAACTCGATCCATCGTTTCAGTACCTCCCGATCACAGCTGGCAAATGATGGATGGGTGATTGGAGCAGTGCGCCCTTTAGAAGCTGAAATCCATCGGGATGGAGATGAAGGGAACGCGTGAATGCTGACTATGCCCTGGAAGCATTTTTATACCATCTGGAAATTTCAACAGACTGGCTTTCGCCAGTTTATCCAGCTGTTTTTCAAGAATAAAAGTTGGAGTTTTCAAGGATCGCCTCTTCTATATTTTAAATGGATTTTCAGTAGAAATGATTTTTACTAATCAAGTTAATCCCGCCCCATCACCAAGGTATTCCCAGAAGTGTCACAGACCTAGGCGACTTTGAATTGAACGGGAGCTCACGTTCTTTCCAAAGTTTGTAGGTATTCTCTGTGCGACACCTTCTCAACCAGGAGGCAAGTAACCCCACCTCCACAATCGTAGTTTTTTTTTTTTTTTTTTCCTTTTAACTGCATGCCTGCCCTTTATCTGAGCTGCCATTTAATTTATTGCATACCCTTTATTATCTGAGTTTGGTATTATTCGATCTATACAATCTTTTTGTATTTATTGGGAAATAACTAATCTGCAAAAAGGTCGTCTTCATGCATCGTGGCTGAGAGGGAGGGAAAGAACTGTACATAAAATTAGGCTTTTTTTAAAAATCAGACTATGATTCAGAATACTGTTGATCTTAGGTTTTTTTTAAAAACATAGTGGAAGAGCCACAAACATTGGTGCCCTTTTCAGACTATTTCTCTACTCTCATCCTCCACAGTAGACTTTTTAAACGGATTTTTTTGAAAGCTTTTCCTTTTTTTAAAAAAACTTTCTCCGTCGCAAAGAATGTTTCCTAAATTGTATGGGAGCAATAGTATTTTTGATGTTTTAATGACATCCGTATCTACTCGTACTGTATTTTGTACCACAAGGCAGCTGTTTTCAATAATGTCCTGCTGTATTGACCTCCGTGTTTTGAGTGTTGATTTCTTTGCTGCGGAGAACAAACCCCTAAGCCGTTTGAGGAGAGGCGCGGGCCGCGAAGCCAGCGTTAGGCTTGCAGAGACTGTTTCCGTTTCCAGCGTGGAGGCAGCGAGGGAACTTCAGGTTGCAGCTGTCGGTTCACTGCTGTGACTTGTTCATTCTCACCCCGCGTCCAACTCCTGTCGAGACCAACTCGTTTGCTTCAGTGGCGGCTCGGTCGCTCAGCTGCCGTGAGCCAGTTCGATTTTGCAAAGGTGCAGTACCTCCCCTGCGGAAGGGGCTGGTGTGTTTTTTCTCTTCTTTTTGTTTGGCTGAATTGCAGTAACGGGCCTTGCCTTTCTATTCTGTGGAAATGACAGGGTCTTCACAATCCTTCACCAGTGGCTACTAAGCTATAATTAGCTGAATAGAAAGAATGTGGAAGTGGTCTGCGGCTTATGGACTATATGCCAAGAACACTACCATATATGGCATCCGCTTTGGTTACCAGAGAGATGTTCTTAGTCATTAGAGCACGTAACAGTAATATATCATATGTAAGTCTTTAGATATCAATTTGAGAATCCTCCAAAAAAAGGAGCAAAGAATGCATAAGCTATGTGTTGGAAAAAGTAATTTATATTAAAATTTTGCCCTGCCTACGGAAGATTAAGTGGTAAACGTCCTAGTGGTGGGTTCTGAAGTCTTAACCAATCTCAGAGGTCTGTTTCTCCTGCGGGGGATGGTTCACGGCCTCCCTCCTCCCCGCGGGAAGACTACAGAAGGGTGTGGATTAGCCGCAGCATTTCACTGACCCTCCTTCCGCTGGCTGGTCTGGGGCGATAGAAATCCGCGGAGCAGAGAGACTGCTCTTTGGATGTGTGGCCCGTAAACGAGGCCGGATTTCAGCAGTTCAGAAACAGCGCTTAGCAAGGAAAATCGGTTCATTCCCTTCAGGAAATGGCATCACTGACTCTGGGAAACAACCAGATGTTTTTCCGCTCTGGTTTTCATCCTCTACTACGAACGGCGGTCTAGAGCTCGTCCCCCCACCTTGGCAAACACCCCAGCTAGTCACACACTCCAAACCGTACAATTTCTGAGAAGCGGGGAACGAAATCCCTTTTGCGACGCGACCATCGGTAGAGTGTTTCCCAGGCCAGTGCCGTTCCGGACCCGAGCAGTCCCGGTCGCAGGAACGGTTGCATCAAAAGAGCGAAACTCTCTGGCAAGATCCCGCCACCGCCTCGCGGTTTCTATTGTCCCCACTCTGGTCCGAGTAGCGGGGGGCAGTTCTAGTCCGCGGAGAGAGCCTCCAGTGCATACGCTGCACAGAGCGCCACGTGAATCTCCACGGCACCCCAAAACTCAAAGTGGAAACCCAGTGGGAAAACGCAGACACCCTGAGCTGCCGTGGGAGGCGCGGAGTCGGTCAGAAGGGCCGTGGCCGTGGCGCCCCCACGGCCACGCGTCAGGTCACTTTCCACAACGGTTTGCCGCCTGCCCGAGCAGGGGCTGCGGGGCTGCAGCGGGGCGCAGGCAGCCCCCCAACCCCCCCCCCGCCCCTCCCTCGCCGGGCGGTAAATTGCAGGTCTTTTAAAGAGACGCAAACTTCACTTTTCTCAAAACAAAACAGTTGTCCCGTCTCATCTGAAAAAACGCAGGGTTGTGGGCAGAAGAGGCTGGTTATAATAATGCCCTCATATTGAGTGGTCTGAAAACTGGCTGCGCACTTCAGGCGCGTAGTTGCTGAGGATGCTTTGTTCCGCGTGACCTTGACCGGCTCCACTGGAGGGTCGAGTGGCCTGCACAAGGTACCGAGACGGAACTATTGCTCGGCGTCCGCCTTGCTCTGGGGGCGGCCGGCCGTGGGGAGAAGCTGGAGTGTGTGAGCCACGCACAGAATTATTCTTCACTGTAAACTTTGTTCTCATTTTTAACCCGGTTACGGTACTTTGTCCGATGCACAAGCGATCTCTCAGTAGATATTCATTTGCAAATAGCGTGGCCTTGATCAGTGAGAAGGGAAGGTGGGAAGTGACCCTCGCGGGTGCAGAGGTGACTCACCAAGAGGCCTTGCTCGGGCCACTGTTCGCGTCCGATGCGTGCGCGTGGTCCGGCTGCTTTCCGCCTGGGGAAAGTTCGCGGTGTTTGTCCCCGGAGGTATCAATTCAATTGAGTTGTCTTCTATTTTTAGGAAGGATCAGAATCGCTCTGATGAGTAACAAAGTTGACTGCTTTGGTGTCCAATCTCAGGTTTTAGAATAGAGTGGTGTAAAATCCCACCGTTAACTCTTAAAAACGATTTTAATGTAACACACCCCAAAAGTTACGTGCGCGAGGCCTGTTCAGGGAGCAGAGCCTCCCATTGTTTTGCTCCTTTTCCACTTTGTACTTCACTTGAGAAAGTGTCGAGTGATCTCACATTGTATATTTCCATTGGAACCCCGACATATTTCTCAAAGATAAAGCACTTTTTGATAATGAAATTCACGGGATCTTCGTGTGATGTGGATCATGGTTTCTCAGGCTCCCTTAGATAATCTGCTTACGAATATTGTTCTGTGTAAGAAGAGTGAAAATCGAAGTTTGTATTATTGATCCAGAATGCATTTTGCTAGCTTCCAATCGATGGGAGAGTAAACAATGCTGCATTCACAATTTAATAAGTTACTTTCCCTTAAGCCTTAAAGTAACTTTTTTTTTTTTTTTCCCTGTCAACAACAGCACTGAAGTCGGAGTAAGTGAATGAGATGGTCAGTTTTCAGGGTTGGTTTTAGAGTACTGTAAATCCATGAGCTGTCTTCCTAAACCTGTACCATCCCCCTTAAGTAAACTGCAGAGTGGGCACGCGGGTGGCCTGGGGGACAGGTTGGAGAAAAGAGAAAAGAGAGGAAACCACATTGACCTTAAGAAAAATACAGATACAGAATTAAAAAGTGCATGTCGGTGCCCCGTTTTTGAAATTGCAGGTAGACGGCAGAAATGGCAAACTAGCACCTCGTTTGCCCAGTTTCTAAATCTAGGAAAGCAAAGTCACTGATTTTCAAATCCCGCCCCCGCCCCAAAAGTTTCAAGAGCTCACACTCTGGGACAGTGAGTTTATTTATCCCAGTTCCCGAGTTAAAGTCACCGTTCCGGGCCCTTGTCTTAAAATGAAGTTTCATTACTGATGGATTCAGCAGACCGTTCTTTCAATAAAGGCGGGCCCGTTGTCAGGATGAAAATCCGATTTGGAAAATGAAAAACTCACCAAGGTGTATCATGAAGTCTTATCACGCTGGCGAGTTCCAGGTGATCCCCTTTCCCTTTGACCCAAGTAAGACTTTTATGAATGTATTCCGTGTTCCCCGAGGAAGCAGGGGATGTGCCGTCAGTGTGATCACCCTTGTTCTCTCGTCTTTTCCATTTTGTTTGCAAATCTGACTCCTGCCTCTCGAGTGAGATGTGTAGTCCGGACCGGTAGAGCCACGGTCAGCACGGACTCCGTGGGGGGGGGGGTTCCCCTGCCCCGCGGGCCCCTCGTCGCAGGAGGGCAGAGCTTTGTTTGAAGCCGGGAGGTGGTTTCCCCCCCCCCACGGGATCCTGACAGACGGTCTGATGAAGGGGCACCACCGTCCTTTTGACTAGCTTGGGATCCCGAGGCCTGGAGCAGATCTGGGGTGCCCCGTGGGCGAAATGTCTACCGACGCGGATGAGAGCGGGTCCGCTGTGTCTGTCGGGTGACCCGTGGGGCCGTCCTAGAGGGGAGGCGGGAGAGCCCCTTCGCGGGAACCCCGGGTGCGAGCGAGCAGGTTGCAGGCGACCCGAGCTAGTCTGTCTTTCCTGCCTCCAGGCGGTCCAGCGGCAGACTCTCCATCCCCCGTCCTACCTGGTGTCGTGAGTTCAGGCTAGTTCGAAAACACCCGGTTGGAAACAGAATGGCAAGTAGGATGTTCCTTCCCTTTTCACATCCCCCTTTCGGGGGCATTCGGCTGCAGGGAGAGGCCCGAGGAAATTGCAGGACGGGATTCGGTCACGGAGCACGTGTGTCGTAGGGGTCGGCAGGGTTTGTCGTTCATCACTCAAACCCTCCGACGCGAGCGTTGGTTGTGTAGGTGAGCCTCAAGCTGCAGGTGCCCTCCGCACACAGAAGCTCTCTGGGTTCCGAGAAGTTCGGAGTGGAGCAGAAGTCCAAGCACAGGGCGTACTTCTCGAGCCCCGTTTTACCTGCGGGGCAGCAGGAGAGTGTTACTTGGGGTCTTTCGCAATGATGGGCAATATCTGAACGGGAACTAAGGTCATCGGTGTATTTCAACTAAAGTTAGTGGGGATTTATTCTTCCTTTGGCTCCTTCGTGCAAATGTTTTCCCGGGATCATTTCTCGGAGTCCATTTGTCTTCTGATAGTGTCCGGGCAACACACCTTCCATCCTGTGGGAACCCTCAGCGCCGGTTCACGATCCCGACGTCCTGCCCACAGAGACTCTGCCGAAGTCGTTTAGAATGATTGAAAACCAAATCTTGATGGCAGGAGACCGAGCTTCCTGATCTAGACGGACAACTAGGTACTTAAAAAGGGGCCTGGGGGTGTCTTCAGTCTCTGTAAATACCCACATGCTTGTGCGTCGTAAACCAAGTGTGTATCCCTGTGTATGAATTTGTAGAACTGATTTCTGCTTCAAGAGAAGCCGCACCTTTAATTTTATAAGGTCCCCCCCCCACCTGTAACCCTATAAATATTTGTAAATAGAACACTAAAATTTGTAGCGATAGGATCAACTTGGGAATATCTGCTGAGAGACCAAAAAGTTCATTTTTTTAAGTACCTTGCTGAAAGAGTAAAGATTATTCCTCTTATTTTTTAAAAGAAGAATGCACTTTAACAGCTGCATGGGCGGTTCAGACGAGCCCGTGAGGTGCAGTGCCGTTCAGAAATCACACTTCCTGGAAACCGTTCAGAAGCAGAGCAGACGGGCTGTTGCGCTCACGGCCCGGAGGGGAAGCCCGGGCGCCGGTCGGCGTGGACGCGAGCGAGGCCGCCGCATGGGCACGGCCGGAAGCTTCCGACGGGCCCGTGACAGGCGGGCCCCGTGTTGACCACTAACTAGCAAAACTGACAGAGACACAGACAAAAGTTGAAGAATCCTTACTGCTGGTGTGCACTCCTTACCATAGCAGATTTTGCAAATGGAGTTTTACAGTCTATATTTAAAAATTGTATGTTTGTAACAAATAAAGTATGCGGAAAAGTGAATGACGACCGTGTGCCGGCGTCTGTGATTTCAGGAACCAGGTGGTGACGGGGAGGGGAGGACCGCTCAGCGCGCCGGGGCCGCGGGTGGGTCTGGGCCGGGGCGAGTTCCCTCCTGGAAGGACCCAAAGGCCATCCCTGCTCCCGGGGGGAGGACAGACGGCCCTCGGGGTCCCAGAGCCCTCGGGGCTTGGAAAGCATCAGGAGGAAGTCGTGAGTCTCCGGCCGGGGCCCGTGGCCCAGACCGGCCACTTGCCGTCTCTGCTCCTGGCCTTCTGGCCGTCAGGCCCCGTCCTTCCCAGTGGTGGCGTGAACCTCCCCGGGGACCCCCTCCGTCATCACAGCTCATCGCCCGGGGAGAGGGTTAGGCCAGAGCCTCCTGCCCTTGAAGGACGAACTTGCATCCCACGTCCCAGCCGGGGTTCCTGAGCCCCTTTACAACTACCTTGGGGCACAGACACAGGGTGTCCTGTGGGCTTTGTTCTACCCTTTTAAGCTCCCCAAGTGGTCCTCCTGAGTCTGGGATGCGAACCAGCGGCCGGCGGGCCTGCGGGGTCTCCGGGAACCAGGGGAAAGCAGGCGAAAGGCTGGGAATCTCTGCTGCAGGACAGCTAAAGCGACCCAGGACGGCGGAGCAGGCCCCCCCGGACTGGCTTTACCCCGGTGCCTACACTGCGCGCACGGCCACCCACGCCCGGGAGGAGCGCTCCTTGCCAGGGCTTGCAGGGGGAGGCCGGGGCTCCTGCTCGCTCCCAAGGTGGGGCCGGGGACGCTGCACCCTCGGGGAACTGGCGGGGGTGGGGGCGGGGGCGGGACCGCACCGGGCCCCGCGGGGAGCTCGGAGCCCACGGGGGCTGCGGGGGCCTTTTGGGTACCGCGGGCCAGCTTCTGTCGCTGGCTCTGTCACACGCTAGCCGTGTGGCTCTGGGCAAGTATCCAACACCAGAAACCTCGGGGTCCCCTGCCGGTCTGGTGTCCGGGGAAGCCACCTGGTGGCCGCTGCGGGAAGATGTGGCGGACTGACGTCGGCCACTGGTCGCCAGCCCCTACCTGCAGACGTGACCCCGGCTGCAGACAGAACTCGAGGTCCAGGCCGTGAGAACAGTCAGGGGCTTTGGAGAGAAAGGGGCGAGGGGAGGAGGGAAGCCGAGTCCCTCCCCGGGGCCCCGGAGGCCAGGACCGCCTGCAGCCGCGCATCTCCCTCCTTAGGGACCACCTGTGCGTGATCTCAGATCCCCAGACGCCCCTCGCCCCTCCGCGGACCCCCGGTGGGGGCCAGGGGCCCAGAGTGGGCAGCAGAGGTGGGAAGGGGGGCGGGGGGAGAGCCAGGGAGGTGCTCGAGCGCACCTGCGCTGGGGGGAAGGGGAGCCGGGGAGGGCTCGGCGACCCACCCCCCATGGAGAGAGGCGATCAAGGGGCCCCCTGGGGTCCTACCCAGCCAGTCTTCACCGCTGGGAAGCAGACATCAGCCCAAGGGGCGAGGTGGGGCCCAGCCTCCTCTCCTTCCAGGAAAGAGCCCCGCTGAAGCTAGAAGGTAGGCCCCACGCGGGAGGTGACTTCTGTCCGACCTCCCGGCGCTCCGTGTAGACCCCGGGGCCCCAGTTCAGGCCTCCCAGCTGGTTGGCGGCGGGGAGTGAGCACACATCTAAGCCAGGTCTCAGCGCTGCTCCCCACGCCCCCGCTGGGAGCCCCGGCCCCCCACAGAGGTCGGCAGGACCTCCTAGGGTCCCTGCAGACAGGCAGCCCGCTAGAAACCGTGGGTGCCACTCATCAACGTCCTCAGGGGATGGTGTCGGAGAACAAAATCAAAACAGGTCCCCAAAGTTAGAAAGAAACCATGCTGATTGGGCTCATCTGTATCAGTGACCCCGAGGAAAGGGCTAGTCTTGTATCCGGGTGAGCCCAGCTCAGTCCTGAGGACCCTCAGCTCGCTCTACACCTTGAAATCATGGTTCCCCTCCCCCAACACAAGGGGTCCCAAAGTCACGTGGCAGGAATGGATTGGAGCCCGGCAGGTAATTCCTATGAAGCCACTGGGAAGAGCCCCTTTTCTGCTATTTTATATTTTTTCCCGTCCTAGGTGCCAGACCCGGCAACCGCCAAGTGAATAGATCAGAAGGCGTGGTGGTCAGTTACTAAGTGCTTAGCGGGCTCCCCGGGCTGGACCTCGGGCCTGGCCCACACTCCGCCTCCCCCAACTTCTGCCTCCCCAGGCCCTGCCAGGAAGCCCTCCTGGACTGTCCCACCCTCAAAATCGTCCTGTCCTTTGCTCATTTATTTGGCACCCCTCCTAACCGGTGGGCATCTCTTTGGCAATTAAAATCTCCAAACGTTCTTTTATTATAAAAAATTTTTAAAGACTTTATTTATTTGACACAGAGACAGAGAGAGAGGGAACACAAGCAGGGGGAGTGGGAGAGGGAGAAGCAGGCTTCCCGTGGAGCAGGGAGCCCGATGCGGAACTCGATTCCAGGGCCCTGGGGTCACG
>JAQQSY010000020.1:338778-349097 GCA_028646535.1 Procyon lotor
CCCCCCCCCGCTGCCCCCTCTGACTCTGGGCCCCAAGCCAGGGCTGCCTTCCGGGCCTGCGAGCCCCGCCCTTCCCCTTCCCGCCTAAGAGGCAGGGAGGACCTGCACAGATCCGGGGTGGGGGTGGGGGGCAGTACCTTGGAGGCCAGGTTTTCCACCAGAGCCACCATGGAGTTCTTGAAGAGCGTGCCCGCCGTCAGGGGGCGCTTGGTCACCTCCGTGATGTCCTGCTGCCCGTCCGGCCACATAGCCCGCAGGGTGGGGTCCGAGCTGTGGACAAGGCCACATAGCCAGGCGCCCTCTGGAGGGCGGCCCTCCCCTGCCTCTGCCACGGGTAAGCCCTGCGGCCTTAGTGTGAAACCGCGGGCTGTCAGCCACCAGGCAGGCGGCAGACCCGAGTGGACGAAGGCCCCTCCGGCATCCGGCCCCCACGCACCTGTTGAACATCAGTCGCTTGAAGTCTTGGAAGAGGTGGTCTCTGTTCTTGTCGATGAAGCCCTCCACCGAGTACCTGGGGGGCCGGGGCTGGTGAGGGCCAAGGGGCCTCCGACGCCCCCCCAGAAGCCCCCCCCCCCCCCGGCCCCTGCCTCTCCTGGGTCGGCCTCCCTCCCTCCCCTCCAACACCTGCTTTCTTTCTCAGCACAGAAGACTCCCGCCCTCAGTGGTGTCTCTCCAGGAGGAGGAGTGGGTGCTCATGCCCACCGCAGGGGACCCTGGCTCTAGCGCATTCGTGCTGTGTGACCCGGGACCAGGCACTCAACCTGTCTGTGCCCCAGGTTACGTCCCAGGCCCGGCTCGGTGCCTACTGAGTTTCCATCCGTATCGGTGATGCTAGTTATAACCGGGAACTCTCGAGGCAGCGGGCTGCTTTGATTCTGTGGCACTGAGAACCTCAGAGTCCCTGTCTTGCTCTTTGATGACAAAAGGCGAGAAAGCTCGGTGCCAGAATCTTGCCACCCCCGCGGCTCCTGCAGACTCGGCCTGGGGTCTGACCTCTGGGTGCCCTGTCCTCTCTCCACTTGTCCTTGCGAAGGACACATGAGGCTCGTGTGTCTCTTGGACTTGGACTCAAGTCCAAGTCCCGCTCAGGATGAGGGGAGCACAGGTAAATTAATAATAATGTCACGGAGATTTCCGAAGGACTCCCGAGTTTGGTCCTGAGGGTGTGCCCCGTGGATGGGCAGTGCGGGGCTGGGGGCTTGCTGGAAGTGCAGTCTGTGCCTGCCTGCCCGCCTCCCCGCCCCGGGGAGCCTGCACCTCCAAAATCGCCGCCCCTCCCCCACGCACTGCCCAAAGTGGAGCCTAGATAGAAGCCTTTTTTTAAAGCTTCCAGAAGCTTCCACGGTGCACCCAGGGGCCAGAGCTCTGATCTTAAAAGCTCCATTTCGAGCTTTCCGCTTGTAGATCTGGTGTCCGCCCGTCTCCAGGAGCTGAGAAGGGGGGGCCTTACGTGACGTCCCCCGCATAGTGCTTGATCCGGAAGTCTCGGCCAAACTCCATGGTCTTGTCTGTGGGGCAGAGCTGGGGGATGGGGACGGGCCAGGGTCAAGGCACCGGCCGGGGTCTGTGCGGGGGCGGTGCTGGAGAGGGGGCCGGGCTCCGAGGCCTCACCGAGGCGGGTGCCTGTGGGCGGGGCGGGGGGGGGGGCAGGGGGCGCTGCCCCGGGACCAGCGGGGGGGCCCGGGGGCCGAGGAGCACCTGGCGGCTGGCGTAGTGGGGGTGGTGGCGGTGGTGCGTGTCCAGGCTCTGCAGGACGATGCGGTCGGTGATGGCGCCCGCGGCGCTGCAGGCCTCGTCCAGCACGGCCAGCACGCCCCGGGGGGGCCGCTCCACCAGCTCCACGATGGTGGCGTTGTTGAAGTAGTCCACCTGCGCAGGGGCACGCGGCTCCCAGTCCGCCCGCAGCCGCCCCGCTCGGCGCCCCGCGGCCCCGGCGCCCTGCCCGCGTGCCCGGGCGGCACTCACGCTCTGCCAGGCGATGCCCTCCCGCTCGTACTCCTCCTGCTCCTGCTTCAGGATGAGCTGGATGAAGAGCTGCTGCAGCTTCTCGTTGCAATAGTTGATACACAGCTGCTCGAAGCTGCGGGCGCGGGGCCGCGCGGTCACGCCCCGCCCGCCCAGCTTGGGGCTGCGGAGCGCAGGCGTCGGGCGGCCCCTCCCCTACTCTCCCGCTGTGGCCCCAGCTCGGGCACGCGTGCTCTACAGTGGATTTGGGGGTCATGGCCAGGGGACGTGAGCCCCCAAGTTTGCCTTGGAGGGCACCACGGGACGGGTGGCACAGCGGAGCCAGAGACCCACCGGGACAGCCGCCCGACATCCTGCTCCCCAGCCCAGCCGAGCTCCGGGGGACCAAGGAGGCCCTAGGGGTTGGGGTCAGAGCGCCACGGGGCGTCGTGCCGGGGCTCCCCACCTGTTGACGGGGAACACCTCGAAGCCGTAGATGTCCAGCACACCGATGACCGTGTCCTTGCCGTCTCGCCGGGGGTCCCGGCCCCGGGTTTCCATAACACTGTTGATCCGGTTCACTACCCATTCAAACAGCCGCTGGTACACTGCCTGGGGAGAGGCCGGGAGCCAGCTCCTTGGGGCTGCCGCTTTCCGTGCCTCCTCCAGGAAGGCCCCCTGGGTGTCCCCTGCCTCCCTCCCCACAGCTTGCCCCCAGAGGACCTTGGCACAAGCGTCTCGGGCGTAGCTGGCCTCAGCCGCAGTGTGGCCCTTCTCAATGAGCTCCCTGCCTCCCGAGGCCACGGTGCGAGACAGGAGGCAGCGCAGCACCAACTCCCGGGGCGTGGCCGTCAGCTCGGCCACGTGGTCCACCAGCCGCTCCTCAGCCACGGCCAGGTGCCCCTGCTCCAGCCCCGGCTCCTCGGTCTCCACGAACTCGATGTTTCCCTGGGGGTGGGGAGCCAGGACAGTAAGGCTGCAGGTCCCAGGAGAGGTGGCCTGCACACCCCTGCTCCTCGGGCTGCCTCTCAGGGAAGGGAGGCGCAGCCGTGCTGAGAAAGGCCATAGCCGGCCGGACCTCACACAAGACAAGCAGGAAGTGTCTACACAGCATCCGCCTTACAGAGCCCCCAGCTCCGGGCCCGGCCTCCGGGAGCCCGCGGCCACGCACTCCGCCTCCATCTGAGGACAGTCCCCTCTCCAGGGGCGGTGGCCCCGCAGCCCCTGGCCAGGCTCACCAGGTGCAGTATGGCTGCCAGGATCCGGTGCACGGAGCCCACCTCGTCAGCACTGAAGCCGATCACCCGCATGGCTTCCATCACCGCCAGGTAATGGCTCCTCTCGTCACTCTCCAAGGCCTGCAGGACGAGGGCCTCAGCACCCGGGGGCCACCTGGAGTCCTGGGGCCCCCCAGGGAGTGGGACGCCCCCACTCACGCTGAGCCCTGCGCCCTGCCGCGTGAAGTTGTACACCGCGGGGTTCCTCTGCAAGTGGAGGTTCTGCAGCTCCGCATCGTCACAGCCCCGGAGCACCTGGGGGCCCCCACACCCCTGCCTCAGACCAACAGACACGGGGGCTCTGTGCTGGTGGGGACACCACCCCGTCCGGCACACCCGCCACACCTGCCGTAGACACCACCCTGCCACGTCCCGGGAGAGTCCCCTCCAGAGAGGGCGGGGGAGCGGCGGTGTCACAGCAGGCAGGGGGCAGGGAGCGGAAAGGGACTGAGGGTGGGCGGCCGGAAGGGC
Organism: Procyon lotor; assembly: GCA_028646535.1. Classification (NCBI taxonomy): domain Eukaryota; kingdom Metazoa; phylum Chordata; class Mammalia; order Carnivora; family Procyonidae; genus Procyon; species Procyon lotor. The sequence continues at coordinate 342,471 of JAQQSY010000020.1, forward strand.
TTCCCGGCACCCGCACACCTGCTTTGGCTCACCTGGTAGAAGGCGTGGAAGTTCCGTTCGCCCACGTGCTGCTTGAGGACTCGAGACTGTGGAGGGAGAAGCAGCCGGGCTTTGCCTGGGTTGTGACCCCACCCAGGGGAGCCACCCAGGGGAGCCCACCCAGGGGACCCCACCCAGGGGAGCCACCCAGGGGAGCCCACCCAGGGGACGCCACCCAGGGGAGCCACCCAGGGGAGCCCACCCAGGGGAGCCACCCAGGGGAGCCCACCCAGGGGACCCCACCCAGGGGAGCCCACCCAGGGGACCCCACCCAGGGGACCCCACCCAGGGGAGCCACCCAGAGCCCCTGGCGCGGGGCAGGCAGAGGGGCTCAGGCACAGAGGAGCCCCACCTACAAGCCTGGGACCTCAGAGAAGGTGTGGTCCCTCCTCGGCCCACCGCGGGGGACCCAGGCCTGGAAGGGTCACCGTGCGAGGCCTGCAGCCGCAGGGCCCACCTTCTCCAGCAGGTAGCTGTGGATGTGCCCCCCGATGGGGTCTCCTTTAAAGTCGAAGTTGATGTCCATGTACTTGCCGAAGCGGCTGGAGTTGTGGTTGCGGTTGGTGCGCGCGTTCCCGAAGGCCTCCAGCACACACGTGGACTTGAGCAGCACGTCCTTGACCCTGTGCAGGGCAGAGGGGCGGACTGTAGGGCACGGACCTCGTCCGGCACTGTCCCTGCCCAGCACCCCTGCCCGCGGCCTCCCACGGCGAGGACTGGGGACCGGCGGGGAAGGCCACCCGCCCGGGCTGCTCGGGGTGTGGGGAGAAGGGCAGCTCCCCGCCTGCGCGTGCCGTCCCAGCAGGACGAGCGGGAGCGGCACACTCTGCCCTCCAGCTCCTTGGCAGGGTGGGCAGCGGCCCTCCGCGTGTCCCTCCGCGTGTCGCCCCACGGCCCCGGAACCCCACCTCGCCCCTCCCGGCAGGAGGAGCCGGGGCGCTCACACAGGAAGCTGCACCCACGGGGCCCCACTGGTAACAGCTGGCGAGTAGCTGGGAAGGAGGTGGTCAGGCGGGCCGATCGGGGTCCAGGCCCTTCCTGACCATCGGCCAGCTTCTCCCTTCCGTGGGGTCTCCCGGGAGGGGCCCAGCCCCCGTCTGTCGGCCCTGTGCACCTCGCCTCTTCCTTGTTCCTGGTGGCGGGGTCCCCCCCCCCCCCCCGTGGCACCGGGCCCTGCCTCTGCTGGGTGGATGGGTTCTGGGCGGGCCACCTGCCGAGGAGCCCTCTGAACTTGGCCCGAGCCAGGCTGACTTCCGTCTGTCTCCCCTCCAGGCCTGAGGCCCAGGGCCGGCCGTGCGCCAGCCCTGCCTGCTCTCACCTGTCCACCTCGGCCCTCTGGCTGGGGTTGGTGACGGCTGCAATGTACTGCATGATGTGCTTGCTGGCTTCCGTCTTCCCTGCCCCACTCTCCCCTGCGGGACAGACGGATGGTCACACGGACAGGGTGGCCACTCCCCTCGACCGGTCCCCTGGGCGCCCCCTCCAGTGTGGGGTCCGGGGAGGCGGCCGGGCCCCAGGCGTGGGGCCGGTACCTGAGATGACAATGCAGGTGTCCCTGGAGCGGCGCTTCATCGCCCTGTAGGCGGCATTGGCCACGGCGTAGAGGTGCGGTGGCCGCTCGTAGAGCTCGCGGCCCTGGTACTTGGCGATGGCCTCAGGCCCGTACAGGGGCAGCTCCTGGTAAGGGTTCACAGACACCAGCACCTCGCCGATGTAGGTGTAGATGCGGCCCTTCTCGAACCTGGCACAGGCAGGGCCAGGCCTCAGCGCTCAGGGCTGTGGGGACGCATCCCAGGTGCCGGGGCGCTGGGCCCCCGTGGGGAACCTTGGGGGGCTGGCCCGCCGCAGGGCCGAGAGTGGGAAGGAGTGAGGGTTATCTCCAGCACCCGATTTGTGAAGGGACAGGTAGAGCCCAGGGGCGGTGGTGAAGGGAAAGGGGCTGGAGGCCTAGGGAGGGGCCTCGGGCTATTTCCTGTCTTGGGGCCTGGGTGGGGACCCAGAGGCAGCCGGGGACCCCGCCCAGCCCCACCCAGGTGGCTGGGACTGGGAGGGGCCCTGGGGATGCGGGAGCCGTCCTCCCCCTGCACATCCTCCTACTTCTCTACCTTTCCTTTTGGGAGCCCTGGCTCCTGGACCCCGGTCTGCCCCCTCTGACCTTTCCACCCGAGAAGTGGCCCCGGCCAGCCAGCTCAGCACTCGCTTTGTCTGGGACCCGCCCTTCCCTGGCGGCTTGTGGTCCGTCCCTGTCAGGGGTTCCTCTTCCTCTGTCACTGCCTCAGAGGCGGGGGTTCCCCCGCTCGGCTCCCCCACACCCTCTCGCATCTGCCCCGGGCCTGCCCCCCTGCACGCTGCCCAGGGCCCCGTGCTCCATTGTTAAAACGGACAACGGGCAAGCCTGTCTCACGAGCTGGTGTAGAGCGAAATTATGCTTAGCTTTCCGCCCCCCCATACAAAGTAGCCCATTTCCTGCCCTCTCCCTTCAACACTGTGTGCGCAGGGGCCCATCCCCTGACCCTGTGCCCTGGCTGGCTGTCCAGGGTAGAGCCATCAGGCTGTCCGGCTCCCGGTGGACACCCCACCTCACCATCCCCTGGAGCCTCCGGGCCAACCAGTCCCCATGTCACTTCTATGAGCCACACCCTGTGGCACCCCAGGCACCCCCCCAGTGTCATCTCAGTTTGTCCACTGGCACCCCGGGACGGCGCCTGCCCCCTTCCCTTGGACTGCCCCAGGGCCCAGCACGCCCCCCGGCGGCAGACGGACGGTGCGCCCAGTCTGGGGGGCTGGCACCCGCGTGTCCCCAGGCAGGAGGAGCAGAAGGTGCCCAGGCCGTGTGGGAGGCAGGGGTCTGGGAAGCCTGCTGCAGCCCTGGCTGGCCGCCCTGGCCTTGGGAGGACCGTCCTGCCCGCCCCGCCAGGACCCCCTGCGGTCCCCCACGCAGTGGTCCGGGCAGGGGTGTGCCCGGGGCTGAGGGAGACCAGGGAGCCTGGGTGGCGGGGGAGGGAGCCGGGGCCCTGCGTCTACCTGAGCTTTAGGTTCTCCATGAAGTCCTCCATGGTCACTTGGTCCAACAGCACAAAGTCGGGTTTGCCGCACTCGGCGCCTTCCTCGTCCATCCTGCCGGCCGGAGGCACCCAGGCCAGGTCGCCGGGCCTTCCTCTGCAGAAGGGTGGAGAGGGTGCTCTGAGCAAGCTCAGCCCTCCCTGTCGCCTCGCCAGCCGTGTGGTGAAGTAGGAAGTGGGTTCTGGTCCCTGGGAGGGGCTGCGCTCCCCACTTGCCGCTCCCTCCCGAGGGGCTCTGACCCCGGCTTCCTGGTTCCCGCACCCCAGGGGCAGGCACGTCCGACAGTCGAGGCGCCCAGTGCTCTGGCAGGTTCCTACTGGCCTCACCGGTGAACTGGGAGCCTCTGTGGTCTCCACACCCACCCCTCACGGCGACCAGGGGCGTCACCTGTGTGGCTCGATGCGGTCACAGCTTCCAAGCCCGTTAACAGCCACAGCTCCAATCCAGGCGCATCACGGGCTAGCTACCTTGTATCTTGATAAGGTGGGAAATGCCGGTGCCCAGGCCCTTGGGGCGGGGCCTCGGGTGACATTCAAAGTGTGCAAGACCACAGCAGGATGTAATGACACAACCAGCGTCTGTCACACTGCGCCGCAGGGCTGGCCGTCTGGTCCCTCAGGCTGAGATTCAGTCGGGCTGCAGGCCCACCCCGGCCTCTGGATGTCACCCAGAGGCTGTCCCTGAGGTGCCCCCCCTGTTAGAAGCCGGAGACTGGCTGGCTCAGATTTGTCTCCAGACAGCCTCCTTGACCCCATGGCATCCTCGGGCAGCTCTCTCTCAACCCCCTCTGGGGAGGCCGAGTATTTGCCAAAAGTGAGTCATCCACACGCTGCTTTGGGGATTCTGTACTCAAGAGCTAGTGTAATAATTGTCTTTCAATGAGCTCACTTTTAAAACTGAAAAAACGGACATACAACCCAAGGGGTTTTTTGCCTTTCACAATCATTAAGATGAATAGATAGCCAGTAAAATGGGGAAGTGCTCATTCAAAAGCCTGATAAGGGGCGCCTGGGGGGCTCCGTGGGTTACAGCCTCTGCGCTTGGCTCAGGTCATGATCTCAGGGTCCTGGGATCGAGCCCCGCGTCGGGCTCTCTGCTCAGCGGGGAGCCTGCTTCCCTCTCTCTCTACCTGCTTGTGATCTCTGTCAAATAAATAAAATCTTAAAAAAATAAAAGCCTGATGATGCGGGCCGTGCCCTTGTGCGGGATGCTCTGGGCTCTGGCCTGACTGTTCCCTCAGGCCCCAGTCATCTGGGGATCCCCTCTGCAACCCCTCGGGGGCTGGTGCTTTTCCACTAAATGCTCCGGAGGAGCTGGTCCCGGGGTTTTACTTCCCCAACCTCTCAGCCTATGGGGTCCTCCAGCTCTGGGTTTAAATTGAGAGGAACAACTCAGCCGGTGCTCTGAAACCTCACCGATAGAAGTTTCACGTCACTGGATAGTTCTTGGGTTTTTTTCTGGTTGAAATGTCAAGACCTTCTGAGGTTGGGGATTTGGCCCCGGGGCAGAGCTTGCTGTTGGGATTTAGACACTGCCACCCTGTGACCTTGACCCTTGACTGCCGTCTGCACCCTGGGGACCTGCAGCCCAGGCCTCCTTTGTTCCAAGGCAGGGGCAGCGTGGCATTTTTTTTCCTGGTCTGTCTCCCCTTCTCTTGGGCGGGACAGCCCCTTGGAAGATTTCAGCTGGGGCAGTGGGCAGGAGGGCAGGGAACCCCGTCCCCTGGCCCCTGCTGATGCCCCTGGTGTTTGCTGGAGATGCCGGGCCCCCTGCAGACGTAGCTCAGCTCGGGACACGGGGCACCTCGGCTTGCTGCGGGGAAGGGCCCCACCAGGGCCCCGCGGAAACCACCTCCTACTCTTCCCACCAAGCAGTGTGTGCGTCAGGGGTGCGGCTGCCACGACACCAGGACACACCCAACGTACAAGGGCTACGTCTGGACGCGTGACTTCAAACGAAGCCAGCCGCAGGCAGGTGTCACTCCCACACGGGCCTGCACACTCCTGCGTGCCCGCGCGTGAGATGAGCCTCGCTCCAAGTCTGACGCCCACTGCGGGGGAGGACAAGACAGCAGAACCCATGCAGGGTCCCCAGGGCAGGCGCCCGAGGGCAGCCGTTGGTAGCCCACCACCCACTCAGCACTTTGCAGACCGAGCGTCAAGCAAGGAGACCCCTCGGGGCTGAAGGAGCTTGGCGGCCACTCCCCTCCTGGGCAGCCCCCCGCCAATGTAGCCCACGGAGACACAAGCTGCCGAGTCACAGGCAAAAAGGCTGTTTATTAACCACCCCTTGTTTCCCTGGGCCCCCCACACACAGCAAGGATCTTCGTTCCGGAGGTGGACAGTGCGGCACCCAAACCTGGGGGCGGAGACATGTCAGTCAGCTGGGCACACCAGGCGCCCAGCCGCCCACTCCCCACCCCCAGAGCCGCCCACTCCCCACCCCCACCCACCGGGAGCCAGAGAGGAGCGTACCTGCTCAGACAGAAGAGTGCACAGGAGACCTCGGGGGCACGTCTGGGCGCAGGCCACACCCGGGGTTCACTCCTCCGGCACAAGGCGGGGCACGCGCAAACAGCGTGGAGGCCGGCTGTGAACATCAAGGGACTAAATGCTGGCTGCCACGGGGAGGCCGAAGGGACTGACCCCGGATCCCTGTCCTGACCCCAGGGGGGGGGTGAGGTGTCTGTGACGGGATGTGGCAGCAGCCTGACCTGCCCAGGCCAACAGACCACACACCCAGTAGGGGCCCGGGGAAAAGGCCGCAAGTCGAATCTAAACCCACAAAGCCCACCCGCGCTGCACCACAGCACCGGGGCTCCCGGACCCCCGATCCGAGACCACTGCTGTCCAGAGAGCCTCGTGAGCTGGAAGGCAGCGAAGCTTTCTGGGAATCAATCACCTGACTTAGGAGATGAGAAGGCCAGAGCGAGGCAAGGGTTGTGAACCTCTTCGGGGGGTGGGGCTCGTGGAAATGAACAGACAAGCCTCTGGACCATACTTACCCCTGCGGATCCCAGGTCGGCCCCGAGGTTGCGGACCAGGCCACGTCCCGGTGCTCTCCTAGCCCTGGCGCCTGGGGACTCCTGCCGCTGGAAGAGTGGGCAAGGGCAGACGCCACGTGTCCTGGGCTGGGACAGGGACCCGGGGCAGAGCCTGCCGGGGTGGGGGAGGTGCCGGTCAGAAACGGGGACGGGCCGGACACACTCCCTGCCCCCAGCCCCGAAAAGGTAGCCCCCCCGTTTCAGGGATGCTGGGAGGACACGTGAGGCTCTCTGATTAGAGACAGAGAAGGCAGATTCTTCCCACAGGGTGACACAGGGGAGCCAGACCTGTCCCAGCGGACGCAGGCCTGCCTGGGGGGAGGCACTACCTCGTCCATCCGGAGGCTGTCTGACTGCAGCACCCTGAAAAGACGGGCCAAAGTTCAGCCAACGCGGTGCTCCCAGGACCTCAGACAGGGAGCCTCAGGGAGTGTCCAGAGTGCAGCCCGCAAGCCGGGGTGCTCAGCGCTGGCACCTGGACC
>JAQQSY010000020.1:355757-378816 GCA_028646535.1 Procyon lotor
GGGTGGGAGGGGCTGAGTCTGGGTGGGAGGGGCCTGGGTCAGGCAGTGGGAGCGGCCTGGGTTGGGGATACAGAGCTCAGACAGGCTGCGGGCAGGACAGGTGACTGAGTCCCACGTCCCACCTCTACTCACCTTGCTCTCTGTGGCCAGGATTACCAGGCAGCAGGCCTCCACCGGCCCCACGCCGCTCTCTGACAGGGAGACTGCGGTGAGGCCTCTGGAACTTTCTGCACACAGACTCTGGCTGGGGGAGATGCCAGGGTCCTGGGCTGAGAAGCCAACAGCCAGCACGTTAGGGCAGGTGTGGGCACCCCAACCTGGCTCCGGCGTGCCCCTCCCCCTTCTCAGCTACGCTGCCCCCACCCACGCTCCTTGGCAGCTGCCCCGCTGCTGCTCACTGAGAACCAGCACCCTGCAGGCCCCTCCGGCACCCCAGACGATGCTGGGACAGGAAATGGCCGAGAGTCAGCTGCTTTGGGTCTACACACGACACGGTGTTCCCAGGGTTCCACTCACAGGAGCCAGGGGCACGGGCGCGGACACGGCAGGCAAGGATGCTGAGGTACGCAGACCCCAGGGCATGAGAACGGCAGAGTCCGGGCAGCAGGGGTGGGAAGTGAAGCCTCCACGCCCCCCACCCCCACCCCCGATGCTGGGCTACCTCCGGACAAGCCCACCTCGGCACGGAGGCCACCTGAGGCTCAGACATGGCTGGGAGCCGAGCACCAGGCGGAAGCCACCCTCGGGACAGGGGTGCCCGCAGAGCGCGGGGCCGCACACCCCGTGAGCCCCACGAACGCCGCCGTCAGACCGCAGGGCCGCACTGCCCCACGGCGGCCACGGGCCACCAGCACTGAGCACGGGAAATGCGGCAAGTCCCTCTCAGGGGGGACGCACAAAGAACGAGGGGCCAGCTTGTTAATGACAGTCGTGTTGGTATGCATGGGCATGAAGGGCTGAGTAAAATACTTCAGTAACACTGATTTCCCTTGCTTCCTGTTACTTCTACCTCACCGGGGCCACTAGGACGTCGTAAGCAGCCCCGAGGCCGTTCCCAAGGAGGCAGGGCGCGAGGCTCCGGAGCCACACACAGTGAGGACGGCCCGTGTCAGAAAAGCTCCTGTCTGGCCCCCGGCCACAGCCCCCCGGCTGTCCCCACAGCTCCGGCTTCAGACCCCCCCCATCTGTCCTCCTACACCCTCGGAAACACCCTCCCCGAGTAGCCTGGCCAGCGGGTCGCCCGCCACACGGAGCCCCTGCAGCCAGACCCGACCCCGCACACCCTCCGCACCCCGCCTGGCCCCGCAGAGGCACACACGTGTGCGGTAGGACCTCGATGAACGTTAGGCGTCACGGCCAGCGGGCTGCTCCGTGCATGACCTCACACGCGGCACGCCGGGGCCACGGGGCCTCGCAGGCTCAGGGTCCCGGGACCTCGCTTTCAGGGCCATCCGTGAAAATGAGGAAGAACACCCAGGTCACCGGGATCACTTCTCTCCCTTTAACGCAGAAGCTCTCAAAGCTCGGGGTCTCGTTTTTGTCTCATTTCGCAAAGGATCTCCTATGGGGCTCATTCGCTCCCTTGCAAAAAATCTGTTCCCCTTTTCTTAGCAATTCGCTCTACAGCTGCTGACGTGTCCCACCGCACAGCAAACCCGGGGGCCCAGCCCCCACCCACCGCTTCCACGCCTGCAGGCGCTGGTCCCAGGTCCCCCCGTGGCCTCCAGTCCCTCAGGATGCCCCAGACCTCGGGCCTCCCACGGGACCGTCCACTGCCCGGCCGGCCCCGCCACCGCCCTGCTGGGGCCCCTGCCGGGCCCTCCAGCTCTGTGCTCTGGTGCTCAGTCTGCAAAGCTGAGCTGGAGGTCACAGCAGGTGATCCAAGCAAACCAGCCTTCCTGACAGTTTGAGCCCCTTCTGTACATTCAAACGGCTACATGTGGGCAGCTTCCTGATGTTCAAACTAAAGTAATGCCCCTCATTCAACGGGAGTGTCACCGAAGGGTGACGAGGGCAAAGCAGAGCACGGAGGAGCGTGGGGTTACTGCAGCAACCCTTCCGATTTGTGCGGCCAGAGCCCCCCGAGCTCAAGGGGGCACGCGAGGAGGCTCCCCAGGGCCTGGCCCTTAGGATCTCTCTCGGATCCGCCACGAACCGCCGATCTCAGGCGGAAAAACAGCTTCCCCCCTGCCCCGCCCGAGCCCCCCTCGGCCCCTGCCATGGGCACTTTGGAAATTGCGGGCCCCAGAAGGCCCACAGGAGCCCCAGACAAGACCGGTCCTGCGGCGCCCCCCTCTGAGCCCGCCAGAGAAGCGTGATGTCTCTCCTCGTGTCCCAGCGACTTGGAACCAGGAAGAGGCTGTGGCCCCCCCGGGGCTGGGAGGCGGGCAGCTCATCCGGAGAGCCCAGGAGGCGACACTGGGCTCCCAAGCCCAGGGGCAGCACCTGGTTCTAGATTCCTCCCGACTCTTACAAGGACGTGCTCGGAACGTCTCTGGGACCAGAAGCTCCGCGATGGTCTGGTCCCCTTTGTACCCAGCTTTGGGAAGCCTGTGGCCAAAGGCAGGGCCCGCAGGCGGGCAGCGCCGAGCGAAAGCCTGTGTTGGCCAGTGGCTGACCCAGTGCTGGGGGACGGGACTCCCAAACTGACTCCCGAGGACAGACCGGGGCCCCCCCCCGCCCCCTGGCCCGTACCTGTCTTCAGGACCACCAGGTGTGAGGCGTCGTCCCGCACGTAGGACACGGCGGCGATGTCGTGGATGGGGACCCTGAGGATGGTGTCCTCCCCGTCCCGCCAGGCCAGCTTGACGTTGTAGGCAGACAGGCTGATCACAGCGTCGTGCTCCTGGGTCAGGTGTCCGGGGAGCTGGTGGGCTCTCTGCGAGGGACCCCGCCCGTCAGAGTCGCAGGCCCGGCCGCGGCCCCCAGGCACCCTGCCCCGCGGACCCGCGCCTTCCGTGGCTGCTCTTACCCAGACCCGGGGGGGGGGGGGGGGAGCTTTCACGTCTGGAAAATGGGAATTCTGAAAACAGCCCAAAACCACAAGGAGCAAAGTCCAAAGAAGAAAGTTCACGTTCAGACAGGCTCGGTCTCTCCGGCCCGAGAGCCGAGCGCACCCATGACATGACGGGAGGGGGTCACCCCTGTCATCCCGCCCAGCCGGGAAGGCCCAGCGTCAGAGGACCAAGGGCTGGGGTCAGGGTACGAGGGTCAGAGGTCAGAGTCAGGAGGTGTCACAGGCCAGGGGTCAGAAGGATGGGGTTACCTTTGCATTGTCTATGAAATGCAGGATTTCGGTCCTACTGGAGGGATTCAGGTATCCTGGTATGGACGTCAGCTGACCTAAGTACTGCAACACAGTGAGGAAGGGAGGGTCAGCGGCTCCCGCAACAGGGGCCCTTCCTGGGGGACGGAGATGCCCGGCTCCAGCCTGAGGGCGGGGACGGAATGGGAAGCCATCGGGGTCCGGGGGCGCAGGCTCCCTGGGGGACCGGGACTGACGGCCACAGGGCGGGGGGGCGCAGCCCTCCCCCCACGTCACCCTCCAGCCAGGGAAGCACGCGGCTCACACGGAAGGCCTGGCACCGCCACGCCTGTCACCTGCGCCAGCACCAGACGCTGACTGGGCAGCACTATTCTCAGAGGCCGCCGGACCCAAAGCCGAAAGCAGCTGAGCCTCTGCCTTGGGTTCGCGTCGTGATCTCAGGGTCCTGGGATCGAGCCCCACATCGGGCTCCCTGCTCCGCGGGGAGCCTGCTTCTCTCTCTGTCCCTCCCCACCCGCGCTCTTTTCTCTCTCTCTCTCTTGCAAAAATAACTAAAATACTTAAAAAAAAAAAGAAGGATGTCAGACTTTTCTTCAGGAACTGTGCAAGAGAGGACTGAAACACTGAAGCACTGACAGAAACCCGTGAGCCTGCAATGCTGTGTCCAGTGAACCAATCCTTCAAGCAAAGGAGAAATAAAACCTTTCTCCAACAAAATTTGAGGGATTTTAGGATTGATTGATTTATTTGAGAGAGAGAGAGAGTTAAGTGTGTGCGCACACGCTTGATCTGAGGGTTGTGAGTTCAAGCTCCATGTTGGGCACGGAGCTTACTAAAAATGTTTTCAAATTTTTTTATTTAAAACAACGTTTTAAGTTTATTTAAGTAATCTCTACGCCTCACATGGGGCTCAAGCTCGTGACCCTGAGCCCGAGATCAAGGGTCGTGTATTCTACCAACTGAGCCAGCCAGGAGCCCCGGAGATGTTTGTTTGTTTTTTTTTTTAATTCAAACCCAACTACGCGTTGCCCACAGGAAACCCACTTTAAAGAGAGACCTTACATAATGAAAACAGTTCTGAGAAGATGTGACAATGCTTCACAGGTACGTCCCCAACAACAGAGCCTCAACATACACAAGGCAAAGGCTGATAAAGCTTCGAGGAGAAATAAATGAATCCACAGTTGCAAGTGAAGACTTCGAGACACCCCTCTCTATCGGAAATGCACGGACCCGGCAGGCAGAAAACCAGGGAGGACACAGGTGAACCAACACCCCGGACCGGCAGGATATGGCTGAGACCTACAGACCGTGTCATCCGATAGCTGCAGAACACACACTCCTAAGGTCACATACACAGTCACCACGAAAGGGCCCATTCTGGGCCATAAAACACATCGTAGCAAATTTCAAAGACTATAAACCATACACAGTGTTCTCAAATCACAGTGGAATTCTTTGAAAGACACAACTGTAGGGGCGCCTGGGGGGCTCAGAGGGTTAAGCGTCTCTGCCTTCGGCTCAGGTCACAATCTCAGGGTCCTGGGATCGAAGCCCACGCTGGGCTCCCTGCTCAATGGGGAGCCTGAATAAATAAATAAAATCTTGTAAAAAAAAAAAAAATCTATTATCAGAAGGTTGCTTTCTTGAGTATAAAATCAGCAAAAAAAAAAAAAAAAAGAGGAAGGAAGGTGGGCAGGCAGGCACAACTATCAAAATTCAGAGAAGAAATGGGTAATCTGAGTAGGCATATGATCTATACAGAAATTGAGTTAATAATTAATGACCTTCTAAAACAGAAAGCAGTAGACCCAGACAGGCTCACTGGTGAATTCTACCACACAGTAAAGGAAGAAATGATACCAATTCTCTATAATCTCTTCCAGAAAACGAAACAGAGAAAACATTGACCGCAATATCAAAATCAAAGATACTACAAGAAAGAAAAAACTACAGATCCATATTTCTCATAAGCGTAAGTGCAAAAATCCTCAACAAACTATTAGCAAATCGAATCCAACAAGGTATCAAGATATTTATATAATAAATATACCCGATGACCAAGCTGTATTTATCCCAGGGAGGCAAGGCTGATTCAAAATTCAGAAACAAACTAATGTAACCCATCACACATCAACACTCTAAAGGAGACAAGTCATACGATCAGATCAGTAGATGCAGAAAAGCATCTGACAACATCCAACACCCATTCATGACAAAAACTCTCATCAAACGAGGAAAGAAACTGCCTCACACCGATACAGAACGCGTACAAAAACCTAGAGCTAACACCCTAATTAACAGCGAGATCTCGAAGATCAGGAGTAGTACAAGGGCACCCCCCTCACCACTGCTTTCCAACACTGTGCTGCAAGTCCTAGGGACGCAACGAGACAAGAAAAGGAAAGAAAAGGTCCGATCGGGAAGGAAGAGCTCCCGCTGTGTTTACGCTCGGAGGGAACCAGGCAGACTGGCTCAAGTGCGCCCGGAGACGGCGGCAGGTCCAAGCCGAGCGGCTGAAACTCCTCGAAACTGCTCGAAACTGCTTTCAACGACTGCGCGCGTGCTGGGCAGCTCTGTGGGCAGACACACGCTCATCCTGAAAAGGTCTGGATTTCCTCTTCTCTCACCTGGGGGCGGGGGAGACAGAATAAAGCTGACGAGGGCGTTGCTGTCCCCACCCTCTCTCGGGCTGGGAACCTCCCTCTGGAAGAGCCCTTTAAGAATAAATACGAGGCCCGTGTAACCACTGGCTCGCACTTAGCTTGGCACCAGTAAACCTTCCAGAACGTTCCAACAGAGCTGCAGCCGGCCGATGCCCTTCCATCCGCTTCTTATGTGCCCGTGTAAACCACAGGCAGATGCTCGTGTGCATCCGTCAGATTAGAGTTCATCAATTCTCATAGTTCCTGGTTTCAAAACTTACTACAAAGCTCCAATAACAGAACAACGACAGACTGATGGAACAGAACACCGCCCAGAAAGAAACCCTCACATACGCGTTCAGCTGATCTGTGACAAGGCAGCAAAGACTACCGATAGGGAAAGGGCAGGGTTTTCAACAACTGGTGCTGGGACAGCTAGAGGTCCGCACAGAGAAGAAAGAAGTTGGTCCCTCACCTCACACCATACACAAAAATTAACTCAAGTGGATGAATCATGTAAATGTAAGACCTAAAGCTCTAAGCGTCTCCGAAGAAAATAAGAGAAATAGCTTCATGATATTGGATTTGGCAAGAGGCAATGGAAGAAAAGACATAAACCGGACGTCACCAAAATTAAAAACGTTTGTGTATCAAAGACCATAATCAATAGAGTGGGGTGACAACCAGCCAATGGGAGCCGGTGTTTGCAACCATACATCTGATATGCAGTTAACATCCAGAATATACAAAGAACTCCTAAAACTCAACAGCCAAAAACGAAACAACCTAATTTAAAAATAGGCAAAGGACTAAAAATGGACATTTTTCTGAAGGATAGACACAGATGGCCAGTAAGCACATGAAAAGATGAAAACATCACTGGTCACTAGAGAAATGCAAATCCGAGCGGCAGCGAGAGACTACGTCACACACCCATCCCGACGGCTCCCATCAAAACCAAAAATAATGTGTTGGTGAGGACGCAGAGGCACGGGAACCCGGCGCACTGGCTGGTAGCAGCGTGAGGGGGTGTGGCTGCTGGGAAAACATGTTAATTCCTCAAAAACTGAAAACCAGAATCTCCATATGACCCAACAATTCCACTTCTGGAATTTCATCTATAAGAAAACTGAAAGCAGGGGGCGCCTGGGTGGCTCAGTGGGTTAAAGCCTCTGCCTTCGGCTCAGGTCGTGATCTCGGGGTCCCGGGATCGAGCCCCACATCGCGCACTCTGCTCAGCGGGGAGCCTGCTTCCCCCTCTCTCTGCCTGCCTCTCTGCCTACTTGTGATCTCTCTCTCTCTGTCAAATAAATAAAATCTTTAAAAAAAAAAAAAAAAAAAGGGGGCGCCTGGGTGGCTCAGTCGTTAGGCGGCTGCCTTCGGCTCAGGTCATGGTCCCCGAGTCCTGGGATTGAGCCCCGCATTGGGCTCCTTGCTCCGCGGGAAGCCTGCTTCTCCCGCTACCATTCCCTCTGCTTGTGTTCCCTTTCTCGCTGTGTTTCTCTCTGTCAAATAAATAAAAATTTAAAAAAAAAAGAAAAAAAAGAAAACTGAAAGCAGGATCCCTAAGGGATCACCCCCTTTCGTAGCACTGACGTTCCTAATAACGAGAACATGGGAGCAACCCGATGTCCGGCGACAGATGAGCGGCAAAACCAGCTGCGATCCATCCACGCCGTGGAATGTGGCTCAGCCTTCCAACGAGAAGGGACTCGTGCAACGTGCCACAGCAGGGATGGACCTTGGGGACATCATGCTAAGCGAACTTTGGCTGTTGCAAAAACACAAACACCCTATGATTCCTCTTATAAGAGGTCCTAGGAGCGCTCGGACTCACACGCAAGGGGTGGCCGGCAGGGGCCGGGGGAGGGGAGTTCTGGTGTCGGGAGAGCTCTGGGTTTGCAAGAGGGAGAGAGTTATGGCCGGGGTGGACGGTGGCGATGCCCGCCCAACAGCACGAATGTACCTAATGCTCCCAACTGTGCAGTTAAAGATGGTTAAGACGGGAAACTTTGTTACATGTACTGTCACACAATAAAAAACAGAAGCAAGGGGCGTCTGGGTGGCCCCGCCAGCTAAGTGTCCGACTCTTGATCTCAGCTCAGGTCTCGATCTCAGGGTCATGAGTTCAAGCCCCAGGCTGGGCTCTGCGCTGGGTGTGCAGCCGACTTGACGACGACGACGACGACAGAGCAAAAGCGGACACTGGGTCCCTGGGTCCCCACGTTGCCAGCAGCACAGTCACAAGAGTCAAGAACGATGGGAATGTCCCCACGCTCACTGACGGATGACGGGTCGGTGAGACGGGGGTACCACACCCCAGAGGTGTGCTCAGTGCTCAAAGGAGAGTTCGGGCAGCGGCTGAGTGGACAGAGCCCGTCCCACGAGGACGCGCCGCGTGACTCCACGTGCACGCGGGCCCCTGCGCGGTCCCACCCACAGGAGCGCGCGGAGTGGGGGGCGCCGGGGTCGGGACGGGGGCAGGTGTTTCGTGGGGACAGAGCTCCTGCTCTGGAGATGAGAACGCTCCGGGCGTGGACGGTGGTGGCCCCACAGCCCCAGGACCTTAAGGCCCGTGAGCCGCACACGTACACCTGGTTAAAAAGGGCTAAAGTGACAAGTTTTGTCATGCACACATATATTTTTTAAAGATTTTATTTATCCATTTGACAGTGACGGCACACGAGCTGGGGTAGCGGCAGAGAAGCAGGCGCCCCGCTGAGCAGGGAGCGGGACTCGACCCCAGGACCTGATCGTGACCGGAGCTGAAGGCAGCCACTTGACCGACTGAGCCCCCCAGCCCCTGTCACGCATATTTTACTACGATAAAAAATCATCTTATTAGCTTTACTCAATAGTTTCATTTGCTAACAACCTTTTGAATCCTAAGCAGCGCGATCCTGTCCGTGAAAGGTCACCCCGGGCTTCTGGGCTTTGCGGAAACACGGGGCCCTGGTGCGCATGCGCAGGGCCGCACTGGCCCCGCCCCGGCCCCGCCCCGGCCCCGCCCCGGCCCCGGCCCGGCCCCGCCCCCGCCGACAGGGGCGATGATGTCACCGGCTCCGATCTCCTAGCTCCACCCAGCTGCAAACCCAGCTCCCACTCTCTTTGCAGAAAGGGAACCGCCACTCATCTGAGATTTGCTTCGCTGTAGCAGCTGTCAGCCTTGTTACGATGCCAGATGGGACCAGGTGTGCCTCCCAGACAGGCCTTCCCACACGCGTCCCGTCATCCTGCCAGGTCCCCAGTGGGCGGCCCGCACCCCTACAAGGTCAGCAGCAGCGGCCCCCGCCCGCCGCGGGGGAAATGGCGTGGGGCGCCGGGCCCAGCAACGAGTCAGGGCGGGTCAAGGGCACCACTACAGAGGTGATGAGGCGTGGGAGGCCCGAGGGGACGCAGGGCTAGCAGGCACATCTGTCAGTGGCCCTGGCATCGGCGAGGCGGAAGATGAGCCGGCCAGACCCCCTCGGGCACCCCTCCTGCCGCCCCACAGGGACCACAGCCGGCGCAGAGGCAGGCCGGCGAGCTCACGCTCCAGCTCCAAGCACAGAAAGTGCTTCCAAAGATCACTGCCGACGGGGCACCCTAGAAGCTTGTTTCCACGCTGACCCCAAGGTGGCCTTCCGACAATGTCCCCCCACGGCTGGACTCGGTCGGCAAGAGCCCCGCAGCAGGGCAGGGCCTGACAGAAGGAAGGGTAGGACTTCCACACGGGGATGGGGACATTGTCCCCCACGACTTCTCAACACCCCGGACCCGCACAAGTGGCCCCGTCCCCACTTGTTGGAAGACAGACACCAACACACACACACACACACACACACACACACACACACACACACACACAGAGGCTTGAGAAGGCTCCGAGGTGGGCCCGCTGGACAGGGTCCCCCGTGTGAGAGAGGGAACCCTGTGCCGCTGCTCCCCCTGCTCCCGGGGCTGGGAAGACACCCCACTCTGGAGGACAAGCAGCTCCGAGAAGGAGCAGCTGACAGCAGGGGACACTCACAGAGCTGGGCACCCCGGAGCGAGGGGACAACAGGACCCCGGGGAGCAGCGCGGGGCAGTGGCGTCCAGTGGCAGGAGTGGCCGCGGAGTGGCAGGGAATGTGGCCTGCGGGGGCCACGGGCCGGCTCCCCAACAGGGAGGCGCTGCCTATGCACACGCACAAGGACGCCGCCCGGGCACAAAGCACGGATCCCTGACGCGGGTTCCTGCCCCCGAAACGTGGCTGCAGGAAGGCAGAGCCCCAGGAGAAGGTACCCACTGCGACGGGCAGGTGCGCCTCAGAGACGCCCCCAGCGGCCCCGCAGGGCTGTCTCTCCCTGGAGCAACTGTGCCCTGGGGACCGGGAAATCCTTCACAGGTTTGGAGACGATGCCAGCACCCCGGGACCGGACGGCCCACAGTGCGTCCTCGGCATCAGACCCACGTCCCTCGTGTGACAGGAGCACGCGTACCTAGCAGCCTCCAGAACATGGGAGCCGCTGATCCTGCTGCTGTCCCGGGCCGGCGCCAAAGCAGGAACAGTGTCCCTGCCGGCGGCCACAGCACAGATACGAGCTGCCCTCCAAGGCTTCCATGGCACGGGGACGGCAGGCTCCACCTCACGTCCCGCCTGGCTCTGCAGAACTGGGGGGCCGCGGCCGTGGCCTGCACGAGGGGGCTAGCCGGGTTCTTTGTGAAAGAAGGTGAGACTAGGGGACAAACACACTCCTCTCCGAAGCCGCCAGGAGCCCTTCCCATTTACCCCGGGGCTGGAGCCCAGCACCGTCTCGGTCCTACCCCGAGCCGCGGGACCCCAGGAGAGACGCACAGGGCCTCCCCCTGCCGGGGCCTCCCAGCAGAGGCCAAGTTGGGCTTCCCTTGCTGGGAACAGGCCCGTGCACGACAGTCCCGGTCCCAGTGGCCGACCCCGCGGTCCCCATAGGGCGCCGTCCCACAAGGGGGCCGAGCAGGCTCCGGGTGGCTGGTCAGCCCCGCGCGGGGGACACGCTGTTTGCTGGTGAGGACACACGCACACCCCCGGAATGGGTTCGCCTGCCCCGCCCGAGCGCGTCCGCCAGCTCAGTCCGTCCCAAGTGAACTCCTGCACTTGGGTGTGGAGTGGGGGCTGAGGGTCGTTTTCTCTGCGGGTGTCCAGCAGCTCGGCCCGTGCGGAGCCCGTCCTTCCCCGGGAATGCCACACACGCCCGGGTCCGTTGGTACCTGTCCTCCCGTTTCTGATGCAGCTGTGAGTGCTGCTGCGGGAAGTTTGGGGCCCATCTGGACACGGAACGGCACACGCTCACGCGGCCTGTTTTTCTGAGTTTTATCACCATGAATGGGCGTCGGATGTTTTTTTCTGCATCAACCCACAGGATCCCGTGGGATTTCTACCGTGGCCTGTCGGTGATGGATTCCCGCCTGGGGTCCCGAGCAGCCCTGTGCCCCTTCGGAGCAAGGTCGCCCCCTCTCCTTCCAGGGGAGACCGCGGCACCGGCGTCCATTCCCTAAACACGTGTGG
Source organism: Procyon lotor (assembly GCA_028646535.1). NCBI lineage: Eukaryota > Metazoa > Chordata > Mammalia > Carnivora > Procyonidae > Procyon > Procyon lotor. The sequence continues at coordinate 367,174 of JAQQSY010000020.1, forward strand.
ACGCCCTCCAGTGAGGGCAGGCGGGCGGGAGATCCCAGACGACAGCCTGAGTGTCCCTGGTAGTCGCCGAGTGGTCCGAGCCAGCCGCGCGGGCCCGCTGGCCGTGGTGGGGGCGCCCGAGGAGCCGGTCCCCCGTGGGGACACCGCTCCCCTCACTGTTCTCCGGACCTCCTGGCCCGCTCTTGGCAAGACTCCCAGGGACGACCGGTGTGAGCGGGTCTGGGTTCGCCTGCCCACGGTGCGCTCCGCTTCCTAAATCTCTAAGTCTGTCCTTTGCCAAAGGAGTGACGCTTCGGACAGACTCCCTGGGACAGTTTCTCAGGCCCTCCGGCCAGGACTCTGACGACGTGCGCTGGAGAGCGTGCTCTGGTCCCACGGCGGCCGCCGAGGGGGCTCCTCTGTCCTGCGGGGCACGGTGGGCATCCCGGCTCCCTGGGGCCCCACGGACACCCCGGCCCCACCTGGGGTCACCGGGGGCCAAAGTCCCTGCTCCCAGTCCGGCCTCCTCCAGGGTGGGCGCTGGCCCCCGCTCGGCCGTGGCTGGCACCCTTTGCCGGATTTTGTCCAGACGGAGTGGCTTTCGTTGGGGTCCGTCTGCACCTGTGTTTCTGGGGTGCAGCCTCTTCGACTCCACGCCTGGGATACATGAGGACAAAGAGAAGCTAGAGGCCTCCCCTGGGGCCCCCAGGTCCCTATGCGGCAGCCTGTGTCCACCGTGCAGAGGAGCGGTCACGCACGCAGCGTCCAGGACCGTGTTATGCGCAGGGAGAGGCCAGGAGAGGCGCGCACAGCACCTTCTGGAGGCAGAAATCCCCAACTTTTCCCCTCCGGCGTTTAATAGGGGCGACCTCCCCTCTGTGTGCTGTCCTCACATACGGCCTCCTCCCGGCTCTTCCCCAGCGTCTCCTCGAACACGGAAAACACATCCTGTCGCCTGTCCCCAGGGGCTCAGGCCCGGCCCCCAGAGTCTCACCGGGCCCAGCGCCGCGCCTGGAACCCTCCCGGCTCCTTTCTGGGCCGAGCCCGGGCTCTGGACCCGCGTCTCCGCCTTCACGGCGCGTCCCCCGCTGTGGGGCAGCACGTCCGCCGCGGCTCCCTCAGAACGGGACTCCCCTGGGCCCCGTGGCGGGGCCTTTGTCCCCCGAGGTCCCGCGGGCTGGCCTCTCCGCCTGGGTGCCGCCTCTCCGCCTCCACCCCCGCCGGGCCTCCCGCGGCGACCCTGCGATCTCCCATCTCCCGCTGACTGATTTCCTCTCTGCACCTCCGGTCCCTCCTCCTGGGCGCCTTTCCCGACTTTGGCTCAAGCCCTCTGGTGAACGTTTTAAGGCGCACACGGACGTGCCTCTGGCTCCAAAAGCTCCCATCTGCGCGTCCTCATTCAGCAGAGGAGCCCGTAACTTCCGAGTTCACCGTGTTTGCTCTCACCTCTCCGAGGATGTTACCCCCCCCAAGGTTTCCCCGCGGGGCTGTGGCCACGCCCACATGCGCGTCCCGTGTTTGTCGCAGGGACTGGCCCCGGGGGAAGCCGCGCGCGCGGGCAGCGTCTCCGGCCGTGCTCAGCCTGGCGGGCGGCGACCCCAGCTCCCCGCCGAGAGCACCTGGGCCCCCGTGTGGGACAGGCCTGCGCAGGCGTTCAGGATGCTTGGCAGGGAGGGGCCGGGGGACTCCCCACTCCGCACCCAGGCTGGCCTCGTGGCATCTTCACCCAGGGTCGCTCCGACCCCCCTATGTGCCAAGTGTCCCCACGCCTGAGGCCCCCCCCGAGCACAGGCGCCCCACTCCTGGGGGGGCCCCCTCCGCCACCCAGACCCCGGGGCCTCAGCCCCCCTCCCCGGTTCCCCTCCAGCCTGGCGTGTTTGGGGGCCGGGTGTGCCACGCTCATCCGCACGTGCCCGCGCGCAGGACTGGACAGGGTCCGGGGGGCCCTCGGCCGTGAGCACACGCGCCTGCCCCCAAGAGAAAGGAGGCGGCTGCTCCTGTAGAAGAGCCGGCAATGGGGCCAGCGGCCGGGAGCTCGGGGCATGGCACGGTCACCCGCCCCGGCAGGGCCACGGGACGGCCGGACTCACCTTTACCTCCTTCTCGATGTAGTCGCTCAGCAGTCTGTCGGGCTCCACGCGCTCGGGCAGGGTCAGCGCCACAGTGTGCAGAGGGCGCCGCTCTGTCACCTTCTCGTGCGCTTTCTTATCTCTACTCTTTTCACCCTTTAGGAACACTCGTTTAAACGGCGACACAATTCCAGGCTGCGGGCAGAAACGGCAAGGGTTGGAGGTCGTTATTCACGAAGGCCCCGCGCCGCCCCCACGGCCCACAAGCCAAAGGGGCCGAGCCGCCACCACGGTCCCCACGCACAGGGGCTGCCGGTGCGGCCCAGGGAGGACAGTACCGAGAATGCCGGCCGGGGTCGGGGTGGGGGGCCTGTGCCGCCCTGGACACGCGGAGTACGGCTCGTGTGGGCAGTGGTGGCAAACGGTCGGCCACAACAGGCCGAACGCCACAGTCAAATTTAAGTTGAAAATGACTCTGGAAACGTAGTCAAGTGAACGCCAGGTTTACCAGCCCCACCCCAGGCCGGCAGGCCGCACCGGACTGCGGCTGCCCCTTTGGCCCGCACCCCAGTAAGCAGAGCCTTCCGGACCCCCGGCTTCCGTAGAGAGCACCTCCCAGCTCCCGCGACAGGCGCCCGCCGCCGTCTCAGGGCTACCGAGCAACGACAGCGGGCGCGTGCGAACCCGGACCCTCTCGAAACGTACAAGCCACCCAGACGCAGACGTCTGTGCCTACGCCGTCCGTCTCCCGGGCCACCCCGCGAAGCTGCCCCTCCCAAACCGCGACCAGCCGGGGCACAGGGGAGGGTGAGTGTGCCTCCAGCAGCTCCCACGACTGCTCACACGCGCTCCCCCACCTGTTACGGCCCTGCTCCCGGGAGCACCGGGAAACCGACTCTGAGAGGACAGGTCTGCCACGGTCAGCCTCCCAGCGTGAGGCCCAGGCCAGATCACCGGGGCCACAGAGCGCACGCAACCCACGCTGCCAGTCTGCGGACGAGGTATGGCTCACCGAACCACCGTCTGCACACGCAGTCGGCACGGGGCCTTAGCCCTGCAGCCCGGCCTGAAGACAGACACTCGGCTGGTGGGTCTGCGGCGCGTGTGCGGCCCCTGCGGCGCCAGGAGACCCGGACAGCCCATGCCAGAGGCCTCCCACTGCCCAAGGGCCACCGCCCACGAGGTGGAGCCCCAGCCCCCTCCAGTGCCGCCACCCCTGGGGACCGCGCAGGGTCCCCGGCACTGGGGCGGGGGTGGGGGGAGTAAGGCCGGTCAGTGGACGCTTGGTGCCCGTGCCGGCCGGGCACGGGGGAGGCCCCGTCAGGGAACGAGACTGCCCCTACCGCAAGGGTGCACAGTCAGGCCAGAAAAGGAGCCCCAAGCAGGGGACAGGCACTCAATCCATGGTGAAAACCGCCTGCCTGCCGCCTCATAGGTGTGCGATGGTGCCACGCTCTGCCTCTAAAGGTGCCCCTCCGGCCACGAGGCACAAGCCCACGAGGCCCGGGGCGCCCGCCCCGTGCACAGCCCCCCGGCCGAGCGCACCCAGCTTCCAGCCTCCGTGCAGAGCCCTGAATGGCCCGCGCCACAGGTTTCTGGTGGTTGCGAGCGTCTCCGGTCTCAGTGGTGCCCGAGCTTTCCCAGAAAGAGCAAGGCTGCAACAGCGGGGGGACAAGCGGAGCGGGGCGGACTGGCCCTCCCCGCGGCCACCTGAGCCCGCGCCAGCAGCGTGTCCCCGCCGGCACCAGGCAGCGCCCCTCCACCTCCCCAGAAACACCGCGACCAGGAGGGCCCTGGGTTTGGGAACGCAGGTTGCTCTTGAACACGAAAACGTGAAGTTCTGGTTAAGAAAACACACGGGGAGACAATTCAGAACATTGTGACACAGAAGCAAGGTTCCCAACACAATCAGACCCTTGAATTCCTGGAATCTTCTCCAGGCCGAGACATCAGGGGTTAAAAGCATGTCTGACGGTGCCAACGCTCCTTCCTCGCACCCCAGGAATTTTTACGGAGTGCTGACGTTCACTGTCCTCACCGAGAGGATCTCACAGTCCCTGCCCCTCCGAGACAAGGACCTACTCGGCCCCCGGGAGAAGCAGGACTCTGACGCTGCCCCTTCAATACTGGGGTCCAGCTGTGTGGTCCACACATTCAGCAGAAGCCGAGGCCATGGTTCTGTCCCGCCGGGCAGCTCGGCGGGCGCACGCGGCAGGGCGGCAAACCGTCTCCTGCGAGCTCCTGGACCAAGGGCCCCTTCGTGTCACGACACTGCCCACCTTCTTTTGTTTTTAAAGATTTTATTTTTACGTCATCATTACAGCCACTGTGGGGCTCGAACTCACAACCCCCACATCGAGCGTCGCACGCTCCTCCCACTGAGACAGTGAGGCGCCCCTCCCCCAACTCACCAGCGCTCATCTTAGTATCAACTGACCCATCAGCCGACAGCGACCTGCAGTGTGCAGTGCCTTCCACCAGGAAAGGACCTGGGGTGCTCGAGGCCCAGGGAGCAGCGGGACGCAGCCCACGCCCTCCGGGCCCCCCGGACCGCAAGGCCCCCCACCCCCGGGCCCCCGATGGCTTCCTCTGGCGGGCTCCCGGCACAGACGACCTCCTGGGTCTGCGCCTGCCAGCACCGCGGGCTCTTCCTCCCCACCCTCCCCCCAAGTCCCTTTCCGACCCAGATCCTGCGTCCGAACCAACCACGACTCCACGTGCAGCGCGCTCCTCCCCTGTGGACGGACACCCAGGCCTCCTACTCCGTGGGTTAAGACGGGTGGACCCGCCTCGCCCGCGCACCGACCGCCGCCAGGAACCGCTTCCCGGCCCCGGAAGCCAGCGGGAACCCTCCTCCCCTCTTCCCACAGCAGGGGTCGTGGGCCCGGGTCACCCCGGCTCCGGACACACCCCCGCCGGCCCGCCGGCTCGCCCTACCTCGTTCTCCATGGGACGCCCACCGGACAGCCTGGGGAGGAGCTCTGGTCCGCCCCCTCGGCCCAAAGTCACTGTGCACCCTCCTCTGTGCCCCTCTGATCTGGTCGAAAACCACGGTCAGATGTTATTAGCCCTCCCCCTGAAAAAAAACATGTCGATGAACAGGAAGACCAGAAACCACAGCTTCCTGCAGCAAACCCCACTGAAGCTGTTTACCGTTTGTTCAAAAAGGGTAAGAGGCAGGCGGCACCCTCACACTGCTGGCCAAGCCCAAAGGGCCGCGAGCCCGAAACGGTCCGAGGCCACCCCCCCGGCCGGTGCCACGAGCCCCGCTGAGGGACACTGTTCTGGGAGGCCACCGGCTCCGCAGATGCAGCGCCCACGGGAGCGACCGGGCGGACCCGTGCCCGCGGGGCCCCTCTGAGCACTCGGGGAGCCCCCACCCCGGTGGTCACCTCGGCCTTCAGCCTGCGACAGCCGCCGTGACCCCGGACTCCCGAGCGCGAGCTCCCCACGCGACACACGAGCACGTTTCCGAGCGAGTTCCCCGCCACATCTTTAGGGTCAAACACCCTCATCCAGAAAAGCAGAAGTAGGTGTGCTGAGCAGGGGGCCTGACGCGGAATATTCCAGAGCAGCCTGCCAACAGGAAAGGCTACGTAAGCGGCTGCCTCACTGGAGGGACCGGGTGACCTGTGTGCTCACAGACCAGCCCACGTACCAAGCACGACCCGAGTCTGCTGCCAGGATGAACCAAAGCAAAGTGCTGGCGCTCGGCAGCTCTCTGCCCGAAACGATGGCCTGTTCACACGGCTGCAGTTAAACAGTACGCAGCTCAGTACTTCCGGGCTCTGAGAAGACCAAGGGCTCCGAAGCAGTCACTGGGCGCCCCGACCATGAGCGCGCGCCCCAGACGGACAGATACGCTGTCTGGCATCGGCCAGACTGTCCCTTTATCTCCGGAGGGACTCCGGGCAGCACGCGGCCCGGACGCGGACACCTGCTCCTTTCTCCAGCCACCCCGGGGCAGCAGGACCGGCTGGCCCTGGCCTCCGACGGGCCCCGGGACGGGCACAAGTACGGGACACCCCGGGGGGCCCCCCAGCCCCAGCCAGGCGGCCTGCTTTCCCAGACGTCACGGTCACCCAGGGGGCGAGAGAGAGCCAGGCCAGCGAGCGCACGGGCAGATGCCGCAGACGAGCCACGGGGACAGACACGCGGCCCCTCGCAGGCATCTCGGGAGGGCTGCGCCCCCAAACGCAGCGGTGACATGCAGCGACCGGATGCGACCGGGTGCAGCCCACAGCCGAGACCTGCTCCAAAAGGACACGGTAGCCAGCGTGCCCACAGCGCTAAGGCTGAGCCCCGCTCACGCAGCGCGCTGGCCCCCGGGACCATTCCATTCCCCGTCCTCACGGGCGCCGCAGCGCACGCATGTTCCACGGTGACCCCACGGTGCTCTTCGCCAAGGAAAGCGTCCTGGAAATGTTTCGTCCCTGCTCGGAGATGACCGACCGACATCCCCGACTGCACCTCTGGGCCCAGGGGACCTGACACCGTCACCGCCGGAGGCTTTTCACCTGGAAAGTTTGCCCGCCGTGTCCTCGAACACAAAGCACAAGGGGAACAGTGGGAGGATGTGGCAGACGCCAGAGGTCACAGAGGCCGGACTCAGAAAGTCCGCCAGTGACCTCGGACGAGGCCAGCAGGGACGCGACTGCGGAGAGCGATGAAGGCCGGGCTCTGCAGAGGGAGAAGGCCTCGTGCCCCGGCCGACTGGGACAGACGGCCCCCAGACACGGAGGCCCAGCCCCGTAAGACCGCGGGCTCCAGGAGGAAACTGGAACAAGCCCAGAGCAGCAGGCCCGTAAAGCTCTGAGGGGAAATTATCTGGAACCTAGAAGTTGATTCGAAGCCAGACTGTTCATCAGTTCAGGCAAAATAACGTCACGTGCGTATCTGACGTGCCCGGGGAATGTTTACACCTAAGACCTCGTTTTGAAAAACATACTAGAGGATATGCCACCGGCAAAAGAAAAAGCGTCCAGGCGAGAAAAAGATGTGGGTTCCGGGGGACTGTGCGAGTGACCCAGGAACACAATGACCTAATCGCGGGGCGAGTCGAGCACTAAGCCGACACACCGATGGGTCCACATGAAACAAAACAGCAGGGACACCTGGGGGGCCAGCTGGTCAAGCCTCTGCCTTCGGCTCAGGTCGTGACCTCAGGGTCCCAGGATGGAGCCCCACGTCGCGTTCCCCGCTCAGCGGGGAGCCTGCCTCTCCCTCTCCTTCTGGCCTCCCCCCTGCTCGTGCTCTCTCACTCGCTCGAATAAATAAATAAAATCTTAAAAACAAAACCAAGAAAACAGAACAGAGGTGGCCCCAGAACAGGAAGGAGGGCTCCCTTACGTAAACTGTACGGTTAAGACCCTAGAAGTTCTAGCTTCATGATAAACGCTTGGCATTTTTCAAAGAGAAAAGAAAAAAGCAAATTATTAAACACTTCCTCCAGTTTCTGATCCAGTAGAGAATATTTCTTCTTTATTTTTTTATGTTTCTTGGGGTAAAGTACATAGTCTTTGTGACTTTATCCATTTCATGCTGTCATGCTAAGTACTCTCTACACCTCCCCTGGGGCCTGAACTCACAGCCCTGAGCTCAGGAATCCCTCGCCCCCCAACGCAGCCAGCCCGGCGCCCCCCGTGGGGAAGGTTTCCGTTTGACTCCCTCATTGTAAGTGTGCCCAGCTAGCTCAGCCATAGAGCGCGGGACTCTTACCTCAGGGTCACGAGTTCGAGCCCCACGTTGGGCACAGACATTGCTTCAAATAAATACACACAGAAAAATAATTAAAAGCTCTAGAAAACCCAAGCTGGTCAACACAGACATAACCCCAGCTACCACAGCACGGCCGGGCTCTGAGCGCCGGACACCCCAAGACCCACATCCCTCTGGAAGCACAGATCCCGCGGCAGGAACGGCACGGCCCCGCTCGGTCCGACTGCACACTCGGAACTGAGACCGACCTGGGGCGCGGGGCAGGCTCACTGCTCTTCCATGTGTCTCTGCATCTAAGAAATGCGTGCTTTTTGTGTTTGGGGTCTTTTTTTTTTTTTTAAGATTTTTATTCATTCATTTGAGAGACAGCGAGAGAGAGGAGGAGAGCATGAGCGGGGAGTGGGGGGAAGTGGGCTCCCCGCTGAGCAGAGAGCCCGATGTGCTCGATCCCAGGACCCCGAGACCATGACCTGAAGCCGAAGGCAGAGGCCTAACCACTGAGCCCCGCAGGCGCCCCAGAAACGTGTGCTTTTAAAAAAGAGACATGAACTCACAAAGTTCTCATTTGAAAAGGATCCACCAGCTTCTTCCTTTACGTTACCTTTGGCTCGTGTCCTTTATTTCTTACGTGAATGATCTCAGTTCCTGACGACCTGGCTGGCCAGCAGCCCCCAGCATGGGCACTGTTCACGGTCCGCACGGTTCCGGGGCTGGGGAGCAGGGGTCAGGGGTCAGCACCTGGGTGTGCAGGTCTGCTCTGCGTGGGGGCCACGGGCTGCCCGGCACCTCCTCCCAGCTACAGGCGCTGCACCGGGGAGCGAAGGCAGGTTCGCATCCTCTTAACCACCCTTCTAATGAGGAAGTCGAAAAGAAACATTCTCAGGGCACCTGGGGGGCTCAGTGGGTTAAAGCCTCTGCCTTCGGCTCAGGTCATGATCTCAGGGTCCTGGGATCGAGCCCCACATCGGGCTCTCTGCTCAGCGGGGAGCCTGCTTCCTCCTCTCTCTGCCTGCTTGTGATCTCTCTCCTCTCTGTCAAATAAATAAATAAAATCAGAAAGAAAGAAAAGAAAAGAAAAGAAAAGAAAAGAAAAGAAAAGAAAAGAAAAGAAAAGAAAAGAAAAGAAAAGAAAAGAAAAGAAAAGAAAAGAAAAGAAAAGAAAAAAGATTGATTGATTCTCCACTGGGGGGCGCCGGGCTGGCTGTGTCAGTGGAGCAAGGGATTCATGATCTCAGGGTTGTGAGTTCAAGGCCCGTGAGGGGTGTAGAGATTACTTAACAAAATGAAACAAAATGGTTAAACTCACAAAAACTATGTGTACTTTACCCCAATAGAAACTAAAAAAATAAGTAATATTCTGCACCGAATCAAAAACTGGAGCAAGGGCCAAATATAATCTGACCCTAGAATTTGGGGTTTTTAAAAATCTTTTTAAAGAAACTTAAATAACAAAACGGACGAAAGATTAAAAAGAAAAAGAGGAAAACGAAGAGCAAGCGGAAGGGTGAAGGTGGACGTTCTCTCCACGGCTCCCGACACCGCCAGAGACCCAGCGCCCCAACTGCAGCACAACTAGCTCGACGAACCCACGAGAAACAGGCTGAGCGCTCCATCGGGAAGCCGAGCCGTCCCTCACCCCACACACACCCTCAGCTCCGTCTCCTCCTTTCTCTCTGGTCACAGCTGTCAAAGTAACACTGTCCCCTAACAATCGCCCAGACGAACCGGAACCAGCCCAGCCGTCGCCCCGCGGATGCTCAGATGGCCCGGGCTCGGGGCAGGGACGGCTCTGGGGGGGACCTCTCAGGGGGGAGCCGTGGGGCGGGAGCCGGGACAGCAGCCGCCGCTGGAGGAGAAACAACGGGCGTGGGCGCTCGTTCCGGGGCTTCTCGACCACAGAGCGAGGACGTGAGCTCTCTGTCGTGAAGACTGTAGGAGCTCAGAGTGACAGCTCCAGTGCAAATCTGGGATCACGGGGTTACGGATTACCCCCTTCGGAATGCTCCGCCGTGTCCCCTGCTGGAAGTCCGCGTGTAAGGGTGCCGACTACCGCGTCCTAATTACAAAGTGACAATATCGCTGTTATTACAAATACGATCACTGAAAACAATTTGGGGCTTTTTGGTGCTTCTTGTCCTCAGTGTACATCCCACTGGGGGCATGATGTCACTTGTCTGTGATCTCATTACTCGAAATAACTCTTCTCTGAGGTGTACGCCTTTTTGTGACTCTACGCCATTTTTTAATACATATTTTTAAGTGACATTTTAAGAAGCTTTTATTCAATTTGTACTATTACAGAACGTGAGATGGTCGCACAGGCACGAAGCCTATGCTCAGGGGTCACACCGTCCTGGCCTCCAGGTAACGCTTTAAAAACCATCAGAGGCAGGCTGGGGGGGCGGGGGGGAGAAGCAGGGTCCCCGCTGAGCAGAGAGCCCGATGTGGGGCTCGATCCCAGGACCCCGAGATCATGACCTGAGCCGAAGGCAGAGGCTTTAATCCACTGAGCCCCCCAGGTGCCCTGAGATAATGTTTTCTTGATTCATCTTTTCACTCCGCTTATGTTTCTATGGTCAGGTCTTTTCATCTTTTCTTTCACGGCTTATTTTAATTTGTTTTTATTTACATTTCGGAGCCCATTTGCTGCTCATCCTGGTGTCCAGGACAAAGGAGGGGCCCGTGGTGACCCAGCTACCCCACGCACTGGCGGAGAATCCCACCTCCCCACTCCCCTGCACACTCAGCCCCTCGCAGGGCGGACTTCTGACTCCGCCCCTCCGTTCCGCAGGTCCCCGAGGGGCGACCCCACGACGCTGGCCGGCAGGGGCGCGGCCTCCCCAGGCTCGTGCCCGCGTCGCTCTTCTTTCCCACAGAAGGAAGTCTCCTTGTTCTTGCGTGTTCGTAACTCGGGCGAGCTGCCACTCACGCACTCTGGTTCCCGGTGCGAGAGCCCGGTGGCCTTTTCACTGGGATCGCGAATTAACTCGGGGGGACAGACCCAGTCACGAGGCCGCCAACCGCAGCCCGATGCGACGTGTCCCACTTCTGGCCCGGGCTTCTGTGTCCCCCGAGTCTGTCTCCCAGACACAGGTGTTCCTGCCGACATCAGCCCTGGAGCACCCACTTACCCTCGGGACTAGGACATTCCCTCCTGTGACAGGCCAGAGCTCCAGCGGGACAGAGGGACAAGCCAAGCGGCAGGTGGGCGGGGGGCGTGGCAGGCGCGCCAGAGCCCAGCCTGGGGAGCAGGAACTGCGGGGCAGGGTCGGCCCCCACGCCCCCAACACCCCGCATGTTCCTATAGGGACATGAAAGCAGGCTGCGGTGTGTCGGACGTGCTGCTCCCACCAGCACAGGCAACTGGAAGAGAAGCCGCAGGGCACTGGCTACACGGTGGCGAGAGGGGCCCAGAGGCACTACTGAGCCCAGGTCTGGGCCCGAGGTCCCACCGGCCAGAAGCCACTGGGGCACGGAGCCTGGAAGAGCGGGGCTGCTGGCCCCACAGCGCCAGGCTCGGTCCGCGCCTCGGACACTGCCGGTGCCCTCGGAGGAGAAGCTGACAATCAGCCTGCCTGTGCCCGGCCACCATTGCCCCGTCTGAACACTCCCTGGGCCACCAAAGCCAGCGCGAGCCGAGCCACGGCGGCCACCGGCCCAGTGTGAGTCGTGGCCGACTGATGGCTTCCAGAGACCCGCCTGCAACCGTCCCCTGTCCTTTCTGCACACCTGCGCAGGACAAGTCGGCACACGGGCAGAGTCTGAGGCCCCGCGTCTACAGTCACCCGGGAGCCATCAGACGGCACCATGGAGAGCTCAGCACAGGCGGGCCCCACCGCCACCAACCAGACGGGACGCCCAACACTTTCCAACCTCT
>JAQQSY010000020.1:379316-399054 GCA_028646535.1 Procyon lotor
GCGGGAAATCAGAGACAACCAGAACAACTCTCACACATGAGGAGTGAGGTGACGTGCTGAGGGTCCCCAGGGCTGGAGGAACAGCATGGCAGCCTGACATAAGGGGGTCCGGGATCACGTTTCCTGCCTCCCGCCCCGGGCCTGCTACCAGGAAGAGGACCAGGTGGGCGTATTCCTCCCCATGCGGGGCTGGAGTCCCCACTGATGACTCGGGGTGGGAGGGGGCTGCCAAACCGGCAGGAGGATCAGAGAGAGGCCCACTGCTTCCCCACCTGGCTTACTGGCCCCCTGCCCCTCCGAGTCGCCCCAGTGGGGGGGTGGGGCACTGACGAGGGGGCGCCCACAACAGGCTGTCAGCGCAGGAAGTACCCCTCCCGGGGGCCAGATACCCCGCCCCCGCCCAGAGGCCCAGGATGGCCCAGCGGGGACCTCTGCTCCGTGCACTGCCACCATAACCACAGGCCACTGGTAGGCCAGGTCCTGCCTGCCGAGCCCACACATGATGACCACGGAATAACAGTTTATCGTGGGGCAAGTGGAAAATGCCAGCCAAGAAAGAGACATCGAGACACAGAAGCGAGCCACAATCACAGCACGATGTAGACTCACTGAAAGGAGACACTTGCTGGGCGGCTTATCCATGGCCTGAAATGGCAGAGGACGGCCCGGGGAGGCTGAGGAGGGGTCCACAGGAAATACTCAACCTATTGACAACAACAGCAGCAACACTGTTGGGGAAGAAATTGGACAGAGGCTCAGGAACCTGTGGGCGAACACCAGGATGCCCGCCTTCACGTAACCAGAGTCCCAGAGGAGCAGCAGGGGCGAGCAGGTGATGAGAGTATTCAAAGAAATGAGGGCTGGAACTCCCCAAATTCAGCAAAAGACAGAGACTTACAGATTCGAGGAGCTGAGCAAATCTAATAGAATGCATCCAAGGAAATCCACGTCCGGACACTGGAGCCGTAACCTCTGAGCACGGAGGACGGGATCGCGGAAGCAGCCGGAGACATGAGCGCGAGACCTACAAGAACGCCGAGGACGACTGCAGTGCACTTCGGGCCCAGAGCCAGCGGCTGGGAGGAAGCGGCACCCCGTCTTCCAAGTGTGGAAAGAGCATCATTTGAGAAGGAAGACACTCGCTTCGGCCGTGCGCCCGTGCACACGCACACGCAAGAACGAGGGACAGAGGCACTCCGAGTGATGGGACACTGAGGGCTCCGGCCCCGGCCGGCCGCCCCACGAGCCTGGGTAAAGCACGTCCCTCCACCAGGATGGACGCGATAGAGGCAGCCTCTTGGGGCATCGGGAGGGGAGGAGGAGCATGGGAAGAACAGACAGGAGCCAACAGTGAGCACTCCTCACACACACGTGGCATGTGTGACAACAGAAATAAACACTGACATGCGAGAATACTTTTTTTTTTTTAAAGATTTTTATTTATTTATTTGACTGAGAGCGAGATCACCAGCAGGTGGGGGGAGGGAGGGGGAAGCAGGCTCCCCACTGAGCAGAGAGCCCGATGCAGGGCCCTATCCCAGGACCCCGAGATCACGACCCCAGCCAAAGGCAGAGGCTTCAACCCACTGAGCCACCCAGGCGCCCCTCTTTTTTTTTATTTTTTTAAGATTTTATTTATTTATTTAACAGAAAGAGACACAGTGAGAAAGGGAACACAAGCACGGGGAGTGGGAGAGGGAGAAGCAGGCTTCCCGCAGAGCATGGAGTCTGATGTGGGGCTCGATCCCAGGACCCTGGGATCATGACCTGAGGCAAAGCAGACACTTAACGACTGAGCCCCCCAGGTGCCCCTTGAGAGGAAACCTAAAAGCAGGGATGGCACAGGGTCGGGCACAGAAACAGTGCACACATAATCCAAAGTGCACACGCTGCTGGTGGCTGATTGTGAGGAACCACACGCGTGTATTTCCATACCCAGAAAAACTCTAAGAAGACCATACAAGGGCGCCTGGGGGGCTCAGTCAGTTGGGCGTCCGCCTTCGGCTCAGGTCATGGGCCCAGGTCCTGGGATGGAGCTCTGCATCGGGCTCTCTGCTCAGTGGGGAGTCTGCTTCTCCCCTGCCTGCTGCTCCCCCTGCTTGTGCTCTCTTTCATTTTGGGTCAAATAAGTAAAATCTTAAAAAAGAAAAGACAATACAAGATGACACTCCCCAAACCACTCTATGTAAGTAAGATAGAGTCCTTCAAAATGGTCAGAGTCCACACGAGGGGCGCCTGGGGGGCTCAGTCAGTCAAATCTCTGCCTGTGGCTCAGGCCATGATCTCAGGGTGCTGGGATCGAGTCCCGCATCGGCTCAGAGGGGAGTCTGCTTCGTCCTCCCCTCTGCTTGTGCTCTCTCTCAAATAAATGTTAAAAAAAAATGTTGAAAGCGTCCAAAGGAAAGCGAGGTGAGAGAAACAAAAGAACAAGAAACAGGCAAACCAGAAGACAACAAAATGGCAGACTTTAGGCTTTAACACACAAACGTAAACAGGCTAGATGTACAAATTATGTTACATACGTTAAAATGTGCCCTCGCAGATTAGGAGGCAAAGGCTGGCCGAGTGGACAAAGGCCGACTGAACTACATGCTGCTTATGAGAAAGTTTCTTCAAAGTCAGTGACGTAAGTGCGCTGGGAGAAAGTAGCCGGAGATACACAATGTGAAGAGTAACCCGACAAAACCACCACCACAACCACAAAATGAGGAAGCAGGAGTGGCTAGGTTAATACCTGAGAAAGTAGACTTCCGAGCGAAGGGATAAATGGCAATGGAGTGGACCGACATTCTGCGGGGACGCGGTAGAGGGACTGAGCAGCCCACCAGGAAGACGAGACAACCCCGACTGCGCACACGGCAATTACAGCCTCAGGGTCCGCGAGGCTGAGGCCGGCAGAGCCGAGGGGAGACCGGCCAGTCTGCACGTGTGGTGCCCCTCACTTTGTCCTCTTGACGACCCGCAGGACCACGCGGCCGAGAGCCAGCGCGGACGTGGCACACGCACACCACCCGCCCAGCCCCACGGGGCTCCTGTGCTCAAAGCGGGGAGCATTCCCCCAGCGAGATCGGACCTCGGGCCGCAGAACAAACATCGACACGTCTAAAATCGCTGAAATAACAAAGTGACTGAAATCGCAGACCCCAATGGGCTCCAGCAAAATCAATCACAGCTGGACGACAGGAGAATCTGCAGACACCGGGAAGAACACTACACTCTTGGAAATGATCCGTGGGTCAGGGGGGTACCGCGGGGCGTTTATTTATTTTATTTTTTAAAACACAGAACTGAACCGAATAAAAATAATAGAAAACATCAAAGTAGGGGCACCTGGGTGGCTCAGTGGGTTAAAGCCTCTGCCTTCGGCTCAGGTCATGATCTCGGGGTCCTGGGATTGAGCCCCACATCAGGCTCTCTGCTCAGCGGGGAGCCTGCCTCCCCCTCTCTCTCTGCCTGCCTCTCTGCCTGCTTGTGATCTCTCTCCTCTGTCAAAAAAAAAATCTTAAAAAAAACCCATATTGGCAAATCCAAGCTGGCGTTGTATAAAAAGAATGGTACAACCACGACCAGATAGAATTTATTCCAGGTGTGCACGGACAGTTCAACATTTGAAAAATCACTTGGTGTAATCCACCACACCAACAAGCTAAACAAGAAAAATTATGTGACCGCATTGAGTGACACAGAAGCCGTCTGACATAATCCAACAGCTGTTGATTGTTAAAAACTTCTCAGCAGGTTAAAATGAACTTGGTTAAGATCACATGCAAAACCCTTAGAGTGAACACCGTGCTTGGCGGTGGAAGACTGAATGCTTTCCGGAGCCGAGGCAAGAAGAGGGCATCTGCTCCCGCCCCCGTTTTCAACACAGGGCTGCGGGTCCTAATCCCACAGCGAGGCAAGAAGGAAGGGCAGCCAGACTTCTAGAAGGAAAGCCTGAGGAGCTGCACTGGCCGGTTTCCCGGCAAAACTGGTGGAAATTATACGACAAACAGTTAAAGCTCCTGGCAATGGTCTGATCGGCAACCAAATGAAGAAAGAGCTAGTCAAGAAAATTGGTACCAAATTTTTATTTTAAGATTGACTTGAGCACGAGAGTGAAGACACGTGTGCTCGGGAGGAGGGCAGAGGGAGGGGACCGCAGGCGGCCTCTGCCCTCCGTGCAGAGCCTGACTCGGGGCTTGATCTCAAGACCTGAGCCGAAACCAAGCGTGGGACCCGCCTGAGCCACCCGGGCGCCCCGTTCAAGGTCCGAAAGCCTGCAGAGTCACGGGTATCCGAGCCAAGATGCTCCCTCCCTGTCCCCGCTCAGCACGGTAGGGAATCCGCCTGGCCGCTAGGGCCAAGGACGTGGGGCCTCCAGTAACTCAGCATCTCCTACCCCATCCTGGCCCCTGCTGCTGAGCCCGAGTCCCCGGCCAGTGTGGCCGCGGCAGGGCTCCCTTCCTGTTTGGCCCCCACTTGTGGGAGGGAGACTACCGGGCACACGGAGTGTTGTCAACCCGGTGGCCGCACTCCCAGCTCAAGGCCATGGCTCCACTGCAGGGGAAGATGCTTCTGCCCCCCCACTGAGTGCTCTGTCCCAGGCTGGGGGGGCGGGCGGCGGGGGGTGTCTCTCACAAGCTTGCTTGGAGCCCGGGCTGAGCTTTTGCCAGGCCGGTAGTGGACAGCTCCCGACCTCTTCCCAGAGGGGCTGACTTCCCTTGCAGTAGAGCATGCATTCAACTCCAGGGCGCCTTCGGGACAGCGGACGTTGTGGCCCACTGGGAGGGGACTCACGGAGCCAAGGAAGCCACAGCCTAGAGAGCAGGCCAGGGTGACTGTGGGCATAGCTGTGTGGCCCCCAGAGGAAGAGCCCCAGAGGTTGAACAAACAAACTTCACCAAAATCATCTAGCCGGTCCCCAAGCAAACGAGCAAATAACAGTAAGAAGCCCCAGAGGAGAGAAGGTGTTGACTCTGAACCCAGAATTGTTACAGCATTTTATTAAAAATGCCCAGTTTCCAGCCAAAAAGTTAGCAGGCACACAGAGGACATGAGTATATACACTCAATACGGGGAAGAAAGCAGGCGAGAGACACCGCCCCTGAGAGTGACCGGATGGCGCGCCTCCAACGCCTTCGAGGTCCCATCACGCACGTGCTGCTGGCGGCCAGAGAGCAGGACTAGAGCCGCAAAGGAAGGTGTGCTGGTAAGGTCGCATCCCACAGACAACATCCACAAAGCGGGAAGCGATGACATTCACTCTAGGGGATGAACAGGACATTTGAACCGGCAGAACTTGTGAGCTTGAAGACGGATCACAGACGATGCTGAAGAACGGGGGGAAAGAAGAATGAAGAGTCCCTGAGAAACGCAGCACACGTTAGCTGCCTGAACACACGCACGATGGGGACACCGGGAGGAGAGGGGCAGCTGCAAACTCCCCAGGCTGAATACAGAACCTCCCATACACTCAGGAAGCTCGGAGGACTCCAGTAGGACGTATGCGGAGCCGCACACAGGCCGATATAAAAGTGCTAAAAGTCAAAGACAGAATCTTAAAAGCAGCAAAAAGAGTCAGGACTGATAACATTAGTTCAGCAAGGCTGGAGGATTCAAGCTCAGTATGTAAAAATCAACTGTTGATCCCTAACAGCCAGAGCGATCTTGAGAAAGAACAAAATTTGGAGGAACCATGCTCCCACGGTTGAAACTCTGCTACAGAGCAAATAAATAATCACAACAGTATGGTACCGGCAGGGAACAGACACACAGATCAATGGAACTGGAGGGAGTCCAGAAATAAGCCCACATTTATGGGGTCAAACGAATGTATGACCAAGGCGGCAGGAATATCTGATGGGGGAAAAGACAGGCTCTTCAACAAATACTGGACGGGCCCAGGCAGATGAGGGAGACCGGACTGCGCCCTTGACCACACCCAGAAACACATTCAAAATGGACAAGAGACTTAAAGGTGAGACCTGAAGCCATAAACCCCCCGGAGGAGAGCACAGGCAAGTCCTCTGCTCTGTCTCGGCGATATTTTTTCCGACCAGTCTCCCCAGGCAAGGGCAACGGAAGCTAAAATGAGGTCACATCGAGCTAGGAAGCTTGTGCATAGGTAGGAACCATCAACAAAACGTGACGGCGGCAGCCTAGTGAATGGGAGAAGGTATCTGGGAATCACACAGCCAAGTAAGGGGTTAATATCCAACATACAAAAAGAACATATGCAATAATAATAATAAAAAAAAACCCCAACAACAGATACTCTTATTAAGAAATGGGCAGAGGATCTGGATGTTGCTCCAAAGATAAGCAGATGACCAACAGACACATGGAGAGATGCTCAACGCCATCATCGTCAGGGAAATACGAGTCAAAAGCACAACGAGACACCACCCCACACTGTCAGGAGAGCGAGTAACAAAACAGAACAAAACCGTGACAAGTGTTGGATGTGGAGCAATTGGATCGCTTGTGCACTGTTGGCGGGAAAATGAGTCGGTGCGGTCACGCCACGGAGCGGAGGTTCCTCAAAAACTACAAAACAAATTGTAAAAAGTTAAAAACCCAAAACACACAAAATGGCAACAGCTTCAAAGAAGGGTTACCAGGGAGGGAGGGGCTGTGGGGCCGTAAATGAGGCACAGACTTCCGGTTAGAAAATACGTAAGTTACGAGTATGTGACGTACACCATAGAGGACACAGTCGACAATATTCTAGTAACTGTGGTGACGGTCATTAGACTCACGGTGATCACTTCGTGACATATACACTGAGTCACCATGACGTACACCCAAAACTAATAGGATCTTGTACATGAATTATACTTTGGGTAAAGGTTCGATTGTATTTCCATAAATTTGTAATAACAATCCAAAATCAAAATAAAGAAAATGCCATTCATCACGGCACCGAAAAGCAAGTCCTTAGGAGTCAGCTTAGCAAAGGAAGTTCAAAATTTACACTCTAAAAAAATCAGGGAACTTTGGAAATTAAGGAATGTCTAAATAAATGGGCAAACATCCCGTGTTCGTGGATCAGAAGGCACAAGGTGGTTCAGAAATTCCTGGCTTCCTTGCTATCCCTATCAGAATCCCAACTTCTTCGTAAGAATTGATAGGCTACTTCTGAAATTCACATGCAGTTACAAGGGACCCAGAGTAGCCCAAACAACCTTGAAAACGCAGAATCAATTAAGACTCACCCTTTCACAGACTCCAGTGTGGTTGCCGTGGTGTCGCACTAACCCCGGGCGGACCGCAGGGCTCACCGGTGCACCTGGCCCTTCACTACTCCCCCCGCCCACCTCCCCTCAGGTGTGCAGTCGTTCTCTGTAGTTAGCGGGCTGTTTTGGTCTTTTCCCTTTACATTTCACAAATCCCACAGACGAGTGGAGCCCTAGGGTGTCTAGGTTCACTTAGCATGATACCCTCTAGCATCATCCACACCACTGCAAACTGGCAGCTTTCTTACATGGCTAATACTCCACTGTGTTGTGTGCCCACCCCTCCCCTTTCTCTATCCATCTGGTCGCTTCCATAACGTGGCTCCTGGAAATGCTGCTATAAACCGAGGGGCCCATGTATCCCTTTGAATTCACGTTGTCTTTTTGGAGTAAATACCGAGTACTGCCATGGCTGGGTCGTAGGACGGCTCTATTTTCACCTTTTTGAGGAACCTCCGTACTGTTTCCTACGGCGGCTGCGCCAGTTTGCATCCCCACCAACCGCCTGAGAGGCTTCCCCTTTCTCCACAACCTCGCCAACGCCTGTTATTCTGTGAATTCTAGCCATTCTGACAGGTGTCAGGTGGTACCTCATTGTGGTGTTTTTTTCCTTTTTTTAAAGATTTAAGAGAGCATGAGAGGGGAGGTCAGAGGGAGAAGCAGACTCCCCGCGGAGCTGGGAGCCCGATGCGGGACTCGGGGATCGTGAGCTGAGCCCCCAGACGCCCTCATTGTGGGTCTGATTTCTATTCCCCTGATGAGTGACGTTGAACATCTTTTCATGTGTCTGCTTAGGAGAAATGTCTGTTCTGCCCATTTTTAAATAGGAAGCCTTTTTTTTGGGGGGGGGGGTGTCGAGTAAGTCCTTTACTTTGGGCCCTACACCTTACAGGGCGTGTCACTTGCAAACACACCCTCCCATCCGTAGGCTTGTCGTTTTGTTGGGGGTTTTCCTTGCTACGCAGAAACCCTTTACTGTGACGCAGCCCGGGGCTCGCACCAACCCCAAAATGTCCCGCGTGACGAGACACTGAGCCGAGAGCCCAGAACAGCCCCAGAGAGCTCTGGGCAACGGAATTTCAGCCCAGGTGCCCAGACTGTCCAACGAGGAGAGCACTGTCCTCTCAGTAATGGTGTTGCGACAACTGCAGTCACACGCAAAAGGGGAAGTCAACACTATAACACACGCCAAACACAAAAATTAACTCAAAACAGATGAAAGGTATTAAGAGCCAAATTTTTAGAAGAAAATGGGGATTTTTATGAGCTAGATTCACCAAAGGATTTTCAGGTATGACCTCGCCCCCAAAGCACGTGCAAAAGAAAAAAGATACAGTGACCTTCACAGACACTTAAATCTTTTGTTGCTTCGAGGACACTATCAAGAAAGTGAAAACCCACAAAATGGGAGTCGGCGTTTATCCGAGTGACCGGTCCCTAGAACACACCCTTAGAACTCTGGTGACCTGACCCAACACGAGACGCAGAACCATTACTTCTCCAGAGGAGCTGGACGGACGGACGGCTGGCACGTGTGACATGAAGAGGTCACTGGGCGTCGTGGAGACATCACGGTGGCCGGGGCCCGGTGCACACCCGCCAGAATGGGGGACCCCCCAGCACTAGCACAGGGGACACTCCATCTTCTAGAGCCTCGGCTCTGAAGGCTCGCACCCTGGCCTCCCGGTGTCCGAGCACCGGGGCTCCCGCTGTCCGTGGGGAGCGCCCCCCACCGAGGGCCGCACACGTCGCTCTGCAGCGGCTATGAAGTCAGAGGGCAAACGGAGCACGTGGGGTGGCAGCTAGCGGAGCGGAGGCGCGGGGGTCCTCATGCCGAGGGGCCTGGCCCACGTGGCGACTCCCATCCCCGCCGTGTGTCAGTGGGACACCCGGCAGTGCCACACGAGGTCACCACTGAGGGAACCGGGAGGACGCAGCTACCGTGTCCCTTCTCGCAGACGCAAAGGGACCCGAGCATCTCCCACGGAGGCGGGCGGTCAGGTGGAGCGCAGGGCAGGCCCGCATGCCCTCAGCAGGCCGCCCGAGAGCCCTCTCCACTCCCTCACCCGGCCCAGGCCACCAGCCTGCACAGACGTGTCCAGGGCGCCCGTCCAGCCCCACGCCCGTGCGAGCCGCGAGGTTTCAGGGAGAACTCTCGGGGCATGCAGAGCGGCTGGCCTGGGGACCCAGGGCGGAGGTGGCCCTTGTCCCCGGCTCCCACCCCAGAGCTGCAGGGCACAAACTGTTCCTTCCAGCGTCCAGCGGCACTGCTGCCGTGGCGGGGAAGGAGGCTCGGGGCGCGCAGGCGCATGACTCCAGGAACCCCCGGCCCGGACGGGCGGGCAGGGTCGCGAGCCCTGCTGGGTCAGCTGAGCACTTTCTTCTGCTCCAGGCCCAGGGCCTCCTGTCAGCCTCGCTCCTCGGGGTCCCCTGCTCGCCCGAGACCACAGGGAGGAGACAGCCTCCCAGGATGCCTGTGCTCAGCAGCCCCCCCAGGAGAACCCCAAGCCGTGTGCCCAAAACCCAGGGGCCTGCCTGGGAGGATCCTCACGGCCCCGGGGTTGGAGGCGTTGGGCTCCATCCGCGCAGATGCCCTGCCGTGTGCACCAGGCAGCCGTGTGTAAGCGGACAGGACGCGGCCCCGGGGAAGGCAGAAGCGGGGACAGGCCGGCGGCGCGGAAAGCGGGGCAAAGGGTGGTGACGGCCACAAAATCGGGGACGCCTCCCGGTGCTGGAAGCTGCAATCACAGGTTTATTGTCCGTCGCAGGCGGGCGCCGCAGGCCAGCAGGCCCCTCAGGGCAAGCTCGCGCATGGACGAGGGTCCCAGTGGCCCGGGCCAGCCTCGGGGAGCCTGCGCCCCGCCGACACAGTGCACGGCCCGGGACAGTCACTTGGCCAGATCCTCCGCCACGGCCTTTCGCATTTTGTCCTTCAGGTAGGCGCCCTTCTGCCACTCGGACTTGAGGTCCAACCATTCGTAGTATGGGACCTGCGGGAACGGCATGGGGACCGCGGCTCTGCCCGCTGCTCTGCACCGCAGCCCGGCCTCCCGAGCCCAGGGGGCCCCCGCCTCCTTCAGCGCTCAGAGCTACGGGGCCCTGACCCCTGGGCCAGGGATCCGGAAGGCCGTGGCACCCCAGAACGACTTTTTCAGTTTTAGAGATTGTTAAAAACAGAAAACCACCCGACACGTAAACGTGACAAAACCATCCTGCAGTCTGTGAGGCCCCGAGTGGCTCCCAGACGTCGTGGCCTTGAACGCCACCTTCCAAGCTTCCCTTTCTCCCGCGGGACGGGGGACCCCGACGCGGCCGGCCTCCGGGCCCACGGTACTCACGTCCACCACCAGGAAGCCGGCGGCCTGCACGTGGCGCCGGGCCAGTGCGAAGCGCCCCAGCAGGTCTCGGCTCCGGCTGCCGTAGCTGGGGAACTCCCAGCGCAGGAAGGCCAGCCTGGCGGGGAAGGGGCAGAGTTCGAGTGGAGCGGGCTCCCGGGGCCCTCGGAGGCAGGAGGGCCCCCCGGGGAAGCTGCGTAACCGCCTACCTCTTGGCTCCAGGGGGCAGCGGCCGGGTCCCGGACGGTGGAGCGAGATGAGGGGCCGCAAAGTCCCTGAGGGGCAGGAACTGGCCGTCGGGGTCCAACAGCACCTCAGCGTCTAGGGAGGGGCGTGGGCGCGCGTGTTGAGGACCGTGCCCAGGGGTGCGGGACCCTCACCGCCGCGCGACCGTCGGCAGGGGGGTGTGGGGGGCCTCACCCAGGACCCAGCCGTACTGCGTGGGGACCACGAAGCTGCCCCTGTCGTCGCTCCCCAGCAGCCCCTTCAGCGTGTCCTGCAGCTCGTTCTGCAAGGAGGTCACCTTCTTGTTGAGGGCTGGGAATCTGGGGACCAGGGCTGAGGCCGGCAGACGGGGGCCCGCGTACTCTGGGTGCTCCAGCTGGGCGCTAGCATTGATGTGGAGCAGTTTCTGGAAAGTGCTCTGATCCTTCAGGGACGTGCCCTCTAAGGGGAGGGATGCGTGAGAAGACCAGGTGAGCTGAGGGCCAGTACCGGGGCCAGGTGGGCGACAAGGGCACCCCGCCCCCACTGCCCCCTGAACTACGTGTGTCATCAGGAGAGGGTCTGGGGACCACCACAGGGACGGGGCGGAGGAGCGGCAAATGCCAGGTGAGCTGGCGGGGGGGGGGGGGGGGGGGGGGGGGGGGGGGGGGGGGGGGGGGGGGGGGGGGGGGGGGGGGGGGGGGGGGGGGGGGGGGGGGGGGGGCGCGCGCTTCTCCTCTCCCCTGCCCTGGAGGCGCACGAGAGCAGGCCTCGGGCTCAGCACTACTTGCCGGGCGCGCCCACCGCTCACCTAGAAACTGGGTGTGCAGTTCGGGGCGCAGCACGGCCCGCAGCTCCGCCTCCTGCACCTGCTGCAGCACGCACAGGGCCCACACCACGTCCACCTGCAGGGCTGGGTGCAGCCTCGTCAGCTCCGGGTCCAGCTTCTTGTGGACCTGGGCGAGGACAGGGCAGGCGGAGGAAGGGGCTGCCCTCAGTGGCCGCCAGCATCCCGGGGCCAGCAGCGCTCAGGAGCTCCCAAAGGGTGCAGCCGCCCTGAGGCCCGAAGAGTGACGGGGGCGGTCCCGATGATGCCCTCCACCAGGCCTGGGCAGCCGTCTTTGGAGCACCAGACGCCCTCCTCGGAACCCAGGGCCAAGCCGGACCGCACGACCTTCGGCTGGCCGCTCCCAGCAGCAAGGGTCCGTGGAGACTGTGGGAAGGGCTGTGGCTGGCCCTGGGGTGATGCCCCACGGAGGCCCAGGGTCAAGGCCGGTGCACACGCAGTATGTCTCACCCCCACGGGGGTGCACAGCTGCCCGCAAAGCACGCAGCCCTGCCGGCAGCTCACAGCGTCAGCAAAGCACTAAGGAAACAACCGGGAACCAGGGGTCCCCCGGCCCAGACTGTGAAGCAAGGGAGCCTGCTGATATGTCCTGACCCGCAGCTGCTCTGGGCCACAGCGGGTGGGGGACGGCACGTCTTCTGTCGCCAGGGCGCCCAAGCACGTGCAGGGAGAAGGAAGGGGCAGGCGGGGCAGGGGCGCACAGACCGTACCAGGCTGAAGAACTGGTCCTCTCGTTCCGAACGGAAGTTCAGATGGGCGAAGGCCAGGAGCACGTTGCACAGGTGCGGCACTGTGACGGTCTGGGCTCTGTCCAGGATGTGCTGTGCGGGCACGTCAGGGGGAGGACAGCGTAAGACAGACCTGTCCTTCCCACGGCCCATGACCCCAGCTCTCCGGGGTCACCCAGACCCTGCCCGCCAGCAGCTGCCATCCCCTGGAAACCCCGGGAGCTGCCTGGCGGGGGATCTAGAAAGGCCGCTGCCGCTCAGCACGGCCTCAAGCAGCCTCGGGGCTGCACACACACACACAGAAGCATCTCTCCCCGCTCTTGCCCTGGGAGCCGGGAGCACATCCTGAGCCTCGCTGTCCGGACAGCTCCCCGTGACAGCCTCCAAAGGCGTAAACTCCCCTGAAGAGGGGACAGAGAACACCGTCCCCCCCCCAATGGGGTCTGCACCACCCAGAGACGGCTCTTCCCGGCGTGACCCGAGGAGGAACCCCACCTGCAACCGGGCTGCGTGTGGCCGGCTCCGCCTCCCTGACGGAAGGGGCAGGGAACGCGCTCCCTGAGGGCTGAGGCCCCCGAAGCCGCGGAGCTCTGCCCGGCTCACCTGGGCGAAGGCCTCAAACAGAGGCCCGCTGAGCCACTTGAGGAGGGCGAAGGACTTGGCGCCGTGGGCCACCTCGCTGGACGTCAGGCCGGGCACGTGGGGCAGCAGGTCGGCCGCCAGACGCTGGCACACCTGGGCCTGCTGGAAGCCGAGCTTGCCTTCGGGACACAGCGAGCCCGGGGTTCGCCCGCGAGGGTCTGCGGGCGGCCCCGGAGCCACCTCGCCACCCCAGCCAGGCTTCGGGGTCTGGGGCCAGGTGTCCGTGACCAAATTTATCCCTGAGGCCCAGCACGGGGGCCCAGGGCCCATGGGTCACCGTGTTTCTGTGGCAGCCTTCCGGGCCGGCGCCGGCCACGGGCGGGCGGACACCGAATTTGACGCGGCTGCGGCCCGAGCGCCCGCCCTCCCCCTGCTCCCGGCGGCGGGGGCTCACCGTAGGCGTAGGCCACGTCCAAGAGGACGCCTTTGGTCAGGGAGAAAGGCTTCTGCACCAGGTGGTAAGAGACGGCTCGCAGCAAGGGCACCGACCGCCGGTTCTGAGCGGCCAGCGTCGCCAGCGCCCTCCGCAGCTCGTCGGGGCCGAAGCGCTCCACCAGCTCCAGGCACTGTCAATCACAGCCGGCAGGGGTGAGCGGGGCGGCCGGGGCTCCCGTGCGGCCCCTGCGGGACGGCGACTGGGCCTGAGCTCACTAACCCCGGCCCGCGAGCTGCGCGGCCATCGGGGCGGGCGGCCGCTACGACAGCGACGGGGCGAGCCGGACCGGCGGCAGGGCGCGGGGGGCTCGTCACCGGCAAGCGCAGCCCGGGCCGCCCACGGTCATTTTAGAGAAGACAAGGCAGAGGCTCGTAGCGCTGCCGCCCCCGTACCTTATCCTCCAGGTGGTTCATCAGGGGCTCCGAGAGGGCCCCCACCTTGGCCATCAGGGTCACCACCGTGCGGCCGTCCTCGATCTCCACCCAGCGCCGCTCCAGGTGCATGAGCAGCTCGGCCAGCAGCTCCTGGGAGCCCCGCTGCTGCATATAGGCGGCGCTGGACTCCACCAGGAAGGCCAGGTGCTTGTACTGGAGCCGGCGCAGGCGCCAGCGGACCTCCTGCTCCACCGACTGCAGCTGCTTGCAGGCCGGGGGCAGCGCCAGCGCGTACAGGCTTCGGAGCAGCCTCACGAGGGGCCCGTGCCAGACCGAGGTTATCTGTGCGGGGAGGACACGGGGGTCACACCCGAAAGCCCACCCGTGCCAGGGGGCCGGGCGGGGAGCTGCCTGCCCGCAGCCCGCCCCCCTCCACCCCCTGTCTGGGTCACCAGCGGACACGAGCTCTGCGCGACCAGGAAAACCCCCCTCGGGTTTCTCCCACGCAAGTTCCAGAGGTGGCCGGGCACACAGAGACCTGGCCCGCGGCTGTGTGGCGGGCACGCCCGACGAGTGCCCCGCGCGCACGCCATCGCCCCGCTGGTCCCCCTGCCGGCAGTGACAGTAAGGCTGTCAGCCGACGAGTGTGAAGCCCACAGGCCGCGGAGCACGTCCGGGTGCCGGCGCCCCGGCCCTGGCCACCCCCACCCCCCAGGGACGAGGGGCTGGCTGTTCCCCGGCTGCCGTCGCCACGCCAGGGACCCACACCCCACGAGTCCACACCACGGGCCACACACAGCGTCCCCAGAGCCCCGCGGCGGTGGCACCAGCACCTCCCTCCTCCGCGGGGGCTGTTTCTGACAAGGGGGACACCTGCCGTTGCCAGGCTCAGGGACGCGCGGGGGCCCCTCGAGCCCAGCCCTCGCCCTGGCGGAGGCAGTAGGTGGAGGGCCAGGACGCAGGTGTCCAGGTGGGTCCCGTCCGCAGCACCGAGCCTCTAACTCCGCCCCATCCGGTGGGGGGCTCCCCCATCTGCAAAATGGGAGCGCGCAGAACGCAGATGGGGCTGTATCAGGAAACGTGGTGCCTGCGCGTGTGCGTCTCCCGGAGAGCAGGAGAGCTTTTACGGGGCAGCCCGGTCACCACTTGCATTACCCTCCATTCCCGCTTTGTTCTGGCTCCTGAGTTTGTCACGACGTCCGCTCTCGTCTCCCACGCTTCAGCTGTCCGCGCGTGTGTGCAAAATTCCCCACAACAATCGGGATCACAGTCTCACAATCGGGCAGGGATCACAAGCAACAGCACCAGAGAGGGACGTGGCCTCCTGTCACGACCCCGCGCACGCACGTGTTTCGCTGACACAGAAAGCTCCCTGCTTCCCCCACCACGAGAGCGTTCCGGCATCTTCTCCCTCGGCCCATCTCCTCAAAAACAGCCAGGCACGCCCACTGCTTTCCCAGCCTTGGACCGCGACTCTCCTCAGTCACCCCTGACAACTGGACACGGGGCTCTGGTGCTCCGCGACCGAAGCACGGCTCCTTCCCTCCAACACGGACCAGGGGAGGGCGTGTGGGCCGACGAGGCCACGGCCAACAGTTGGTGTGCCCCCCCTTGCCACGCCCCTGCCACAGACGGGTCCAGTGTTCCCTCCGCGCTCGGCCCAGCCGCCTGGCACCCTCCATCACCACACCCATCCTGTCGCCCCCACCCCCGTCCCCCGGCATCTCCTCCAGTTTAGGGGCGCACCCACTGTGAGCCAGACACCGGAGGACGGCCACACAAGCCGGGGCTGCCTGGCCAGGGGAAAAGCACCCAGGAAACGGAGAACCAGCTCGCCTCCTGTGCATCCATTTCCCACGTCTCACTGCTGCTTGGAAGAGGAGGACAGCAATATTCGCCCAAGAGGATGTGTGGGGGACAAACGATGTAAAGAACGTAAAGAAGTAAGCAGGCAACAGGATTCCTGGCTAGACAGTGACTGGCTGCTCTGGACCCCAGGGCCACTGTTTCCTGCCCACTGAACCCCGAGAGAACATTCTAGAAGCCCACCTGGCTGTCGACGAGCTTGAGAAGCTGCTGGAAGCGGGCGTCCTGCACGAGCGAGGCCTTGTGCTCCGGCTTGTCAGAGACCAGGCGAGAGAGCTGGATGAGTATGAGGGCTGCGTGGTTCTCGTGCAGGCAGTGCCCACCGCCGAGCAGCTGCAGGAGCTCCTCTGCCCGGGTGGCCTTCTTGATGAGCTGCTCCACCTCTTGCCCCGCTGGCCTGGCCGTGAACACCTGCTCCTTCTCCAGGAGCCCCGACAAGGAACGTGGCAAGTGGGAGCTGGGCGAGGTAGCTGAGGAAGTCAGAGTCCTGGGGGAGACCCGGGCAAGCCTCAGCCGGCCGACTGGAGCCGCGGCCTGGGGCACAAGGGTGGCCTCCCTCAGCAGGCAGGCACATCGCTTCACCAGGCGGGCTGCCATGGCAGCCGGGGATGCGGGGGAGCGGCAGGTAAGGCTGCTAGCAGGTGGTCCCACGGCCCTGAAGAGACAAAGGAGAGAAAGGGGTGATGCACACAAAGCCCCCGACTCCCAGACTCGAGACCAGGACACACGAAACCACGGCCACTTTCCCCACACGAGCAGGGAACCTCTCCCTCCCGCCTGTCCCTGCGTCGGCAAGAACCCCACAGGCTTTTCCTTTCAGCGCAGAATGCGACCCAAACCCAAACGCAGGGGGGTTACCGTGGGCTGTGGAGCTCAGGTCCCGGCCGCACCTGGAATCACCAGGCCCAGCAGCCCAGACCCCTAGGCCCCGCCCATTGTTACTCCAAAAGGACCCAGAATTAACAACAGCTGACCTGCAGAGATGCGGGAGAAGACGCTTGCACCGAAGTGCTCCTGGAAAAGCCAGGACGTGTGATCCACACGCACACGCGGGCCCCGCACCTTCGTGAGAGCCCGGCAGGCCCTGCTGTCCCCCCCTTACGCCTCCACGCGCGGCCGGCCGTTACCTCCCCCGAAGACCCGTCGCGCATCCCGCTGCCCTGGCCTCCAGCCGCTCGGACTGTCTCGCACGGCAGGGCGGTGCAAGGGCGGGCGCCAGCCAAGGGCCCGGGCCTCCCCTCCTGCTAAAGCAGAGAGCGCGCTCGGCTTCCAGTGTCCCGGAGCCCGGCGCGGCCGCCCGCCCCCCTCGCCCGCCGGCGCGTCGCGGCTGTAGGAGCTGCGGCCTCACCGCCGCGCGGCCGGGACTCCGGAGCAGCCCGGCCCAAAGGCGGGGCCCCACCCACGGCGACAGCCCTGCGGCCCGGGGAGGGGGCGCAGGTCCGGAGGGCCCTCCGGGGTCAGGCGGACGCCCGCCCCGAGGCCCGGCTCGGGGGCCGACAGAACACCACGCGGGCGGGCCGGTCCCCGCCTCCAGCCCCGCGACCTCGGCCACCCCCGCGTCCCGGCGCGCCCTCCAGCCCTCAGCACCCGCGCCCGGGATCGCCCTCCCCACTGGCCCAGACGTACGCAGCAGCCGCGGGAGCCGCCGCTGACCTCCATGTGCCCCCGCACCGCCCTCAGCTCTCGCCGCGCGGCGCGCTCGCCACGTCACTCCGAGCGCCGCCGGAAACGAGCCTGGCCGAGGGCGGCCCGACCGGAAGTCCTGCCCGCCACCCTTTCCGGCCGGGTGCCATCTTGGCTGAGGGCAGGCCGCCGGAAGTCGCGCTAGCTGCCCCTTTCTGGCCGGGTGCCATCTTTGGTGAGGGCACAACCAGGAACCGGGGAGTAGCTGAGTGAGAGAGGGGGGCCGGGCGGTTAAGGAAGAGTAGGAGCGGGGAAGGGTGAGGGGATGAGGCGCCCGGGGCCAAGGCTGGGAGCTCGGCAGCCCCGCCCTGCGGCCCGCCCCGGGTCCCGCGGAGCGACGGCGGTGCACACGGTTCCGGCCGAGGGCCAGGCTTGGGGCCCACCGGCTGCGCCCTCCCTCCTCCCCAGCACGTGCTCGCTCTGTCTCAAGGAGGGAAAGGGGGACACAGAGACCCCACGGAGCCCGTGTTTGTACCACGCGCGAGCGCGGCAGAAAGTCTGCAGTAGGGAGCAGACGGCGCCCCCAGGACCCCCCTGGCGCCCGATCTCGCGCCCCCGGCCTCCAGAACTGAGACAAGCAGATTTCTGCAGCCCGTAGGGCACCGAGCTGGTGCGGCCCCGAGGAGCCGGGGACTCCCACCCGCACGGGGACCTGCACGCAGGTTTCTAGCCGCTGCGGGGCTGCTTACCCAGGCCTGGAAGCAACCAGCCCCTCAGGCGCGGGGTGGCCCAGCAGCCGGGTCCGCCCACCCGCGGGGTAGGAGCCCAAGAACAGGGGCTGACAGGCCCCGGGAAGACCGGGGGAAGCTCAGGTGCATGTTGCTAAGGGAAAGAAGCCTGTTTGCAAAGGCCGCGTACTGTGTCATTCCAAACATGGAACATTCTGGAAAAGGCAAAACTGTGGGCACCGTGGAGAGGTCCGTGGTTGCCAGGGCGGGGGGTGGGGGGGTGGGGAGGATGACTAGGCGGAGTGCGGGATCTTTGGGGCAGGGAAACTGTTCTGTGTGATCCTGTAACGGGTGGGTGTCACCCCTTTGTCCGAACCTCGGATGCACACACCAAGAGGGAGCCCTCAGATGGGGACTTTGGGGCTCATTGACATAACGGACATACCCTTTGGTGGGGAATGTGGTAGTGGGGGGAGGGCGTGTGCGTGTTGGGGGGACAGGAGGTAGCTGTCACTGTACTCAGTTTTGCTCTGAATCTAAAATCGCTCTAGAAAAGTGAAGAATATTAAGAAGAAGAAAAAGCAACGAATAGCAATTCATGCAGCGATATGGGTACGTCTTGAAACACGCAAAGTCAAAGGGCTCGGGCGCCTCCACAGTAAACGACAGTTGCCCGGTGGAGAACTGGTCCAGGATGTGGAGCAGACGTCTCCAAAGCCCCACCCGTGGCCAGTCAGCGCTCGCAAGGGCGCTTAGCGTCGCCGGTCCTCAGGAGAAGGCCGCCCACGGCCGCAGTGAGGTGCCCCTTTGCACCCGCTTTCATGACGCCATGGAAACCCCCTCCGCAGAGCCCGGAAGACGCAGTGGCTTCATTGTTGGCACCATGCAGGTTGTGTTGCTGGCGCCCCTCTGCGTTCCTGCTCCGTACCCAACGGCACCCTGTCTCCTGGGCCCTCCCAGGGATGCCAGCCCGGCTTGCTCCCTTGCCCCCCAGCCTGCTGTTGACTTGGGGGCAGGGTGGCCTTGGGGCCCCAGCAAGGTGCTGGGGAAGGCCAGCGCCCTCCGCGCAGCCTGCTGACCCGGAGGCGAAGGGCACCAGGCTGACGAGAAGGCCGGATGAGAAGGGTTCAGCTCCCTTCGAGCGGGAAGGGGAAGCGTGGCTGGGGAGACCTCAGCCCGTCCCGTCCGTCACACTTGCTGGTGGGGGAGTGACAGACCCAGAGCAGCGTGCAGACTTGCCACCGAAATCAGGACCTGGGGAGCTGGCGATGGCGGTGACAGGGGTTAGGGTTGGCTGGCGGCTAGGGATGCGGCTGCCCAACCGTGCCCGATGCAAAAGGCCTATCCTGGACGGCAAGGCATGGTGCTGGCCCCTGCGGTCCATTTGCCGGGCTGGGTTCCAACCCCTCCGGTGTCCCCAGAGCCTCCTGGGGTGGTGGGGCGAGTGATCAGTACAGCGTGTGGGGGGCAGGCCTCAGTGGTACTGACGCCCTTCTAGCCTCTCCTGGTTCCAGCCCACCTGGGCTCCAGTGTGGTGCTTTGGGGGGGATGGAGCTGGGTGGCCGGGGCAGGAGGCCGGCAGGGTCTGGGGGCTGTGGGGTGGGCTGCCGTGAGCACGCAGTGGGAGGTGGTGGGGCAGGGAGACGATTCCCACCCCGGACGGACATCCGGCTCCTGAAAGCCACTGTGTGAAGATCCCTGTAATAGGAAGTCCTAGGTAGGGCGAGGCCACAGATCC